>LOJH01039072.1:8073-22992 GCA_001685095.1 Ellobius talpinus | reverse complement strand
AATATCCGGGTCTTCTATTCGATTCCATTGGTCGACTTCTCTGTTTTTATGCCTAGGTGTCAACAAACCAAGCAATAAATTTAAAAATGGATCCAGAGCTAAACAGAGAATCCTCAATTGACAAATCTCGAATGGCTGAGAAAATCTTAAGCTATACTTCAACAGGAAATGCAAATCAAAACTAGTTTGTGATTCCATATTATACTTGTCAGATGTCTAATAGCAATAACACAAATGATATCTTATGCTGAGGAGGATGTGCAATAAAGGGAACACTCCTCCATTGCTGGTGGTAGTGCATACTTTTACAGCCATTTTGGAAATGATCGTGGCAATTCTTTGAAAAGTGGAAATCTATCTCTATCTGAAGAGCCAGCTATACCAATCTTGGATATATACCCAAAGATTTCCCCATCCTACCACAAGGACACTTACTTAACTATGCTTATAATGGCTTCATTTATAATAGCCAGAAACTAGGAAATAGTCCAGATGTCCTTCAATCAAATAATGAATTTAAAAATGTGGTATCTTTAAATGATAGATTATCACTCAGGTGTTAGAAAAAAATGGAATCATGAAATTTGAAGAGAAATGGATGGAACTAGAAAAAAAGTCATCCTGAGTGAGGCAACCCAGACCTGAAAAGATAAACATGCTATGTTCTCACTTATAAGGTGATATTGGCTATTAAGTGTACCCATACTATAATCCACAGAATCAGAGGTTAATTAATGAACACCCAAACATTAGGAAGACTCAATGAATCCCAAGGAAGAGTAGGAAGAATGATTATAGGAACCAGAGGGGTTCAGGACACAAAGAGAATGTGGCCCAATGAATCAACTAAGCAGGGAGCATAGGGGCTCACAGAGACTGAAGTGGCAGTCATGGACCCTGAAGGAGTCTTTCTGTGCTAGGTCCTCTCCATACATGCTGTGATTGTTTAGCTTGGGATTTTTGTGCTATTATTAACAGGGGGAGAAGGGGTGTTTTTGACTCTTTTTCTTACTCTTGGGACCCTTATTCTCTTAGTGGATTTCCTTGTCCAGACTTGATGTGAGGGTTTTTGCCTTATCCTATTGTGTCTTGAAATGGTGTGTTCAGTTGTTATCTCTGGGAACACTTCTCTTTCCTGAAGGGAAACAAGATTTGGGGGAGAGGGAAAGTAAGGAGGGGACTGAGCAGTGTGGAGAGAGTTGAGAGGTGTTTTATGAGAAGACTGAACAAATAAATTTTATTCAAACATTTTAAAAACACCATTAAATCTTCCCTTTCTTGAACTAATATGTGAACATCATTTTTATTCCCTCCAAGAGGCAACACAATTTTTATCTGAAAGTTGATTTCATTTCTCCTCCCCAAAACAACATTTTAAACTGAAAATTAGGTGGGTTTTGTTTCTGAATAATTTGTGTGGGGTCTTTGAAAAGCTCTCTGCTTTCATAGTTGAAATATGAAATTTTTTGTGGTAGCAGAGTTTCATAAAAGTAGCATATACCCATTCAGGATGGATTATGGGGGCATTAGTGACACAGATGCAGGAAAATGCCAAGGTCAAATCCATGGCTTTTTTATTTTAATGACTACAAGTGTAATGGATCGTGATCTTTACTGCTTCTGTTTCTTTCTTTTAGATTTGTTTTTCTTCAATTATGTGTATATCTGAGTATTTATTAACACAAGCCCATGAGTGCAGTGTCTGTGGTCAGAACAGGATACTGGATTATCAGAAGCTGAAGTTAGAGGTGGTTGACAGCCTCTTGATGTAGGTGCTGGGAACTCAGGTCCTGTGCAAGAGTGGTGCCTGCTTTTAGCTACTGTCTCACATACATAGAGAAACCTTCATTATATTCCATTCTGAGCTAGTATGAGTCTATTTTATTGTAATCAACAGCAACATATCATATTCAAAATTATTCTAAGAGATCGAATGAGAGAGATGAGACTGAATTCCAGTGCTACCCATTGCATCTCATTGGCATAGAGATATCAATGGATAATTGGCATAAAGAAAGAGGTGGGAACTTATTTACTGTCACGTTTTTCACAGAATGAAAGCACTGGAAGTCTCCTGAATTGTAAAAATAATATAAACATTCTAGAAAGAAAAATACAAAGTAACATTTCAAATATAAAAAAATAAGCTGAGATCCAAATTAACCAAGAAGGCTTAGAAATTCAAGGAAGTTTTCCAGTGTAATGGAGCTATGAAGACTATGAAAAAGAAGCTGTGAGTTGTTGTATATTTCTATGACAATAAAAAATGGATAGTAAAAGCCAGATGTGGTGGTGCTTGCCTTTAATCCCAGTACTCAGAAGGCAAAAGTAGGCAGGTCCTTGTGGGTTTCAGGTCAGTTTGGTCTCTAGAGCAAGTTCCAGGACAGGCACCAAAACTACACAGAGAAGCCTTATTTCAGAAAAACAACTAATAATAATAAAATGGGTTATAAGCATCAAGACAGGGCATGTAACAACCTTCAGTAATCCCACAGTTCACTTAAGGAAATTTAAGAATTTCAATTACTGTTTGTCTGCTGTAAGTTATTTTGTTTGTGTTGGGTTTGTTGTTGTCCTTGTTGCTTTTTTGTTGTTTGCTGTTTTGTTTTGTTTGAACCTGCACATCTCTTTGTATCCCAAGCTTGCCACAGACTTTGTATTCTGCTGCCTCATTCTCTCAAGTGCCGAGATTATAGAAGTACATCAACACATGGAGATAAACTACTGTAAATTTTATGTCTATTCTTTATTTAATGTGTAAGTGTTCTCTGCCTGCATCTCTGTCTATGCATCATAAGCATGCCTGCAATCCTTGAAGTTAAAATAAAGCATCAGATATCCTGGAACGGGAATTACTGACAGTTGTGAACTACCACGTGGGTTTGGGAAAAGTTAGAGCAGTCAACACAGGTAAGTACCAAGCCATTTCTCCAACACCCATTTTATTCCTTTAAAGAAATGGAAAAATGGAGAGTGTTTACTCATAAAAGTTAATTTGATTGAGTAAAAGTGCAGAACTTTATATGTGGTTGAAGTACAGAGAACTCTAAATAACATCAATACTAGTTTCCAAATTCACCAAAAAAGGATATGATCAATTTTTGCTGACAGAAAGACCAGGATGGCATTAGTGATGACTGCATACCAACTTCTGTGAACTCATTTGTGGCAAGATGCCTGCCTTCTATGATGTTATTTACCAGTGCCTAGCATGGCATCTTGCTCAGCATGTCTGAAGTATGACCTTTCAGTTCACATTCAAAATAGCGGAATAAGGTGAAACTGAAGTAAGATGATAAAATCATATGTTAGTTTTATAGGCATGCCTCAGTAAATAGGACTTTGTGAAATCTCTTAATTTGAGGAGAGACAGTATGTGCACTTAGAGAAACTTCATTGCTACAATTCAGATATTAATAAAGGTGATTATCTGCAACTTTCATGGAATACATTTTATAGAACTTTTTTAGTTTCCTTCTATTTCTCAATGGTTTAAATCTAAAACACATAGATGTTAAATTCCTGCAGCTAACACTTTTGAATGCTGGTATTTTTCAATTTTTCTTTATAATCAAAAAATAACCATCATCATTATTGGAGAAAAAGCACAATATATCTACATTGCTGCAAAAGGAAAAAAGTAGTTTAGACTTCAATTTTCATTTTTCCCCACTGTATCATCCTTACTAAGTTGCATAGCAAATTTTCACAAAATTGTTCTACATATGTCTTGATTGTTTTGCTGCTATATCTGCTGAAGACACTATACAAACAGTAAAATGGAAGCCTAAATGTAATTTAAAAAAGAAAAATATCTAAATAATTAATTATTTAGTGAAATGGATTATACTATTCCAACTTTTCCTGCTATTTGGTTTGGATGCTATTGTAATATGAAACACAGTTCAGAGAATTATTGATTCAATGTATAAAATAGTTCACTTGCTTCATAATAATTCCCCTAACTTGCTTTGCATCAGTATAAGATCGATGAACTCAATAACAAACCAAACTATATAGAAACTGCCCATTTCTGTAAACAGAGACTGCACTATGTATTGCCATGGGGCCATGACATCACTTCATTTTCTACATGTCCTATTTCCTTGGTAACTGACTGGTGTATCACCTGACTCTGCCTTCTTTTTCTCTGTATCTCTGCTCATATTTCCTGAATGGCTTTACTCTGCTAAGCCATTGGCTGAAACAAATTTATTCATTAGCCTATAAAAGCAACACATATACAGAAGGACATCCCACATCATATACTCTTTTCTCTCTAATTATAAAGGATGGATTTATCTTTAACATAGTAAAATTACATATACAAAATAGCTATCTAGGAATAATTACAGTTACAATATTTAGTCTATTTGTATTAGGCAGAAATTAAAGAAAATATTCTATCATCTAGTTTGTCTTTGTGAGTCCAAGTTTCACACCTATTTTATCTTTTATTATAACTAAGAAACTATAATTTTAACTATGTCTTCAAATCCATCAAAGACTCCAGAAAGATATATTACCTAGGTAAGTAGGAAGTGCATTGTAAGCAACTTCTAAAACTCTAGAATTGACAGAGACATCTGACTTCTATGGCAGTCACCCAAGGTTCTTCTGTAACATTGGGACATTCATCTCAGCCTACAGGCCCATAGTATTAGGCAGACTTTTCCATGAAGCAAGAAATTTGAAGGTCTGTTCTGCCTTGTATTAGCAAAATTTGTTGGTTTCCTCTTCTGTGTCCTGCAGAATGTCTGACAGTTTCTTCTGTGAATCAAGAGCCCTGAAGGACCATTCCATCTTTGAAAAGCTCGCAGTCACTTTTCCATGGATCCTGTATGTCCAGTTCATACAGCATACCATCAAGAAGTCTTGGCAAGAATAGATTCTTGCCCAAATGACTAGTCTTATCACATTGAAGGCAAATCTCATTACATTTTTAAATGAGCTGTATAAACATAATACCTTAAACAAGAGTAGAAATATGCATATAACAAAATTGACCTTAAATTTTTTCTTTAGAAAGACCTTGACTGTGACCATTAATCTTTTATAATCAACCTCCTTTAAATGAAAAAAAAATAATAACAGTATTTGGGAATTTGGGTGTAGTTTTTAAGACTACTTCCTGCTGATCAGGGGTGCTGTTAATAAAGTCTTTCATGGGTGCCCAGTGTGGTTGGCCATCTCAGCCAGCAGTCCGGAAGTTTTGTGGATTCTTACCACCTGGTTCATCACTTCAGGAGTCTTGTTTGATGAAAATATATTATTCAGTAATATTTCTATTTTTTATATTTCTATATTTTTAAATTTTGAAGTCAAGATACCTTTTAAAATATATATGTTGATTTATCTTAGCAGCCCATATAATGAAATGTTTCTCTTTAGTTAGCATATTCACAGTCAAAAAATTTTAAGAAAATACAATAATATACATAATCCAGACTCTGTGTATTTTCCATTTTATATGAGTTTTTAAAAACTATTTCTTTTACCTTTGTTTTTTAATTGTTGATTTGTTGAGACAGGGTTTCTCTTTGTATCTTTGACTGCCCTGGATCTCACTCTGTAGACCAGGCTGTCCTTGAATTCACAGAGATCCTCCTGCCTCTGCCTCCCAAATTCTGGGGTCCCTATCCTTTTTCTTTTCTCTCACAAGCCTACAAATATTTTAAGCACACTGTAAGCTGTATAGAGATTTTCTAATTTCCATCTGAATCCATCTTTACTGTATATCTCAATTCTTTTCTAAGCAAATTAATTTTTAATCTGATCAGCAATATGGCTAGTATTAAAGCTGCGGCATTAGCAGCTGGTTCCCCATTCCTTACCTCTCTGAGAGTGTAGCTTCAGAGTGGTGGTCGTGGCTAGAGCCAGATATATTCACAGAACTTTGTGGAGTTTCTACGTCCATATCACCACCAAGAAGTCTTTCACTGGCAGCTCAGAAACACCATTTAAATGATTGGTAGTAGAGCCTCTTAAAAGAGCTGTGAGGTTTTTGCCACTAACTCTGAATCAGGAAGCCTCTTTTAATAGAGCCACTTCTCTACTTGCCTCTTGTGAGCAGAACTCACTTGAGACAATGCTGGTACCAGAAAGCTGTGCTTCCTTTTTTTTTCTTTTCTCTCAATAATCCAATTTTTTAAAGCTTTCTCAGGCTGTATGCGAAAATACTTGGCAAATGTTTGGGTGCCATTTGTAAACAGAGACTGTACTTTTGTTTCATGGTCACCCAGACCTGAATACAGAAACTATATTAATTACAACACTCTTTGATTAATGGCTTAGACATATTTCTAACTAGCTCTTACATCTTAAGTTAACCAATTTCTATTAGTCTATGTATTGTCATGTATCATTGGCATTAACTCATTTTCTACATGTCTTATTTCCACAGTGGCTGATTGGTGTCTCACCTGACTCTACCTTCTTTTTCACTGTATCTCTGTTTGTATTTTCCACCCGTGTACCATGAGGGCCACTTGTTGGGGTTTCTGTCCTGCCCAGTTCCCACAGCCAGTAACTACCAAAAAAAATTACACAGAGGTCTACATAACTTATAATCTGATTGGCCCATTAGCTCAGGCTTCTTTTTAGCTCTTGTAGCTTACATTAACCCATTATTCTTATCTCTATTAGCCACATGGCTCAGTACCTTTTTCAGCGGGGCAGAACACATCCTGCTTCTTTGGTGATCTGGGCAGGATTGTGGAAAGAGCTTCCTTTCCCGCAGAATACTCCTGTTCTCTTGCCCCACCTCTACTTCCTGCCTGGTTTTCCTGCCTAAACTTCCTGCCTGGCTATCAGCCAATTAGCATTTATTTAAAATATAACTAACATAATATATATGATTGTCCTGCACCACACCCAGCTTTACTCTGCTAAACCATTAGGTGAAACAACACTATTCATTAGCCAATAAAAGCAACACATATACAAAAGGACATCCCACATCACATTGTGCTGATAATATTGTTCTGACAGCATGTTTTCTTTACATGCCATGACTTTCAATATTTTCATGTCATCTTTATGTATTTCTATTTTTATATAAAACATTCATTTTAACACAGTATGAATTTGCACTCAGGTCACTAAAAAATAGAAATAAAAGCCAAAGAGTTATGAGACAGGAATTTAAACTCTGTAGGCTCATGTGAAAACTTAGCATTATAATTGCTACCAAAAAATGTAGACAAATGAAGAAAAAGTTAGAAGACAAATGTAAAATATAAATGCACAAATTCCACAGTGACTTTTATTCCCTTTTTCTAAAACATCGCAGATTCTCTCTCAGAGTATAATTATGAGTCTTGTCTTCAGTTGTGACAGATTTTTCCTGATCTCTATTCACACCTCCAAATTCTCCAGTAGAGTATATTCACCTTTTTATTTCCAGTGACAATGGTCTTCCCATTTGTTTCACAGGGGAAGTCTGTGTGGGACTTCTAAATGTTAAACATGGAACTTAAATGAGAAAAATAGACACAGATCTCTGAATAAAGGTTGTATTAACAGACTAAGACCCAGTGAAAGCAAATGTTATCTGAACTGTAAATAAAGGTAAAGTGGAAGGTGAGGGTTATAATTCTTCCTGGATAAGAGAAAGGAAAGGAACAAAACCCTCAGGAAAATAATTAAATTTATTATCTACTTTTACTATTACGTTTTATAGGTCTTTGACTCATGAATTATGTTCTTTATTAAGATAACTTGTCTGCATCTTACAGATCAAGAGAATTGGAATTGACATTGAATTCTCCATAATAAAATAAGGGAGAAATAACCTTTGACTTCAGGCTTTCAAAAACAAATGATTTATAATTCCAATATTATCCAATAAAATATGGTTTAAGTTGAACTGTAAAATTATTAATGAGAGGTAATAATATCATTTTAAAATAATAATACATATGGAAGTACAAGATCTCAGGATATACTGCCAGGTATATCATTGTAAATAAATAAAAATCATTCATTTTCTTCATGTATCATAGTAAATATTGTAAATGAAATATATGAAATGGTATAACACTTCCACATGTGTCTAGAAAGGATTTTGGGAGAATATATGCATACACAGAGATGGAAAATAGTTTATATGGGGGAAGGAAGCATCCTAGGCTGAAATAATATTTTCACCAAGTGCCAGAGGCAAAGACAGGGAAAAAGGCTTTGGAGGCCAACCTGAAAGTCTAATATACTAAAATAACCCTGGGCATGGGAATGAAAGTAGGATTGAGACCAGGAGAGGAGATGGGGATTAAGTGTTCAAGGCTTTTACTAACAGGATACAGATTTTGAAATTGACATTTTGCTCAGAGCCCACCCTAGCCTTGCTTTGCTCAAGTGCAGTAGAGGCTCTAGAAATAGTGAAATAAGCTAGTCTCTCTGGGGCACATTCATTATGTTCATCTAGGAGGAGAGGCTTGACATGTTTCAAACTGATGATAAGGATGTCACCAAGAACAATTAAAGTACTGTCGAACTTCAATTCTTTCCTTTTAAATTGTTTTTAAAGATTTATTTTATCTTAAGTTATTTGAGTATCTGCATAAGGGTATGTGCATGTGAGACAATACAGCATTCAAGGGAGGGTAGGGGAGTCAGACACCCTGGATCTGCAGTTACATGAAGGCATTGGCCACCCAGCATGGTGCTGGGAACCATACTCAGCTCGTCTACGTGGGTAGTGGTACCTTCTCTTAACTGTTGAGTCAGTGATCTTTCCAGCTCCAAATTTCAATTCTTCTAGTGAATTTTTACTGGGAGTATAATGATAAACTAAAGAATATCATATGCTGGTAATATATACTAGAATTCTAAAATTCATATTGTGAATTAAAACAATTCATCTATATATTGATAAATTAATTAATTACTGCTGTCAGTCAGTGTCTCCTGGTGATGAACAGAATCATCATTAATAATTCAGAACTACACTGGCTCCTGACATTCAGAAGTAATGCTAAGCTGTTCCCATCTGCAATATGTAACAGTGGCCTGAATAAAGAACCTTATACAGAATATGTAAGCACAGAGGTAAAACTTCATACATTAACTTTCCTTCACACCCTATGACTGAGGAAATAGTCCTAGAGTAGAATGAAGTAGAATTTGAAGGGAATCCTGTCATTTTCAAAAATGTCTTTATCTTCCTGTATCTATTACCAAGCAACTACACTGTCAGCTTTTTCATGTCCTGGTGGTAAGGAAATCACAGGGGCTGGTCACAGTAAGGAGAATTTTCTTTTATATAGGCATAGAAACGTGGTTTAGATGTAGGTGTGCCTATTTAGGTTCTGCCTACCTGTGAGAACAGAACAATTCTTTGTGTGCTCATGTCTTTTTGCTTAGAATTGTCTAGAGATGAAGGAATAGGTTCAGTTCCTTCTGTTGACCTTAAAAGGAGGATTGCATTTTTATTTGTGTATAAATGAATGAGATTATCTCTAATTCTACTTTTAATTACTTGATATACTGTTGGTCTTCATGTTATTAATTCTGACAAATATCAAACTAAAGAAAAACTTATATGAGAAACAGTAATGACATTAGCATTGGAATCTGTGTATTTTAGCCACACACATTTCAGTGACTGGTCCTTGTGTTACTTAAACATGTAATTCCTAATCCATTTTCTTATGGTTGTTTACTACCCCTAATTTCCAAATATTGTTTATAAATATATGTTTGTATTTATAGGGGGTATCCTATAGAGATGAATTCTTTGTATTGATATGGATCTTGGTTTATTGATACAAATTGCAGGTCAATTTTGTTCCGGGTACCACTTGCTGGTTCCCATCCTCCTAGTTAGCTTAGGCCCAAAATAACCACAAAGAAACTGTATTAACACTGATTAGCCCCCTAGCTTCTTTTTGGCTAATCAGTTACATATTAATTTAACCCATTTCTATTCATCTGTATATCACCATGTGGCAGTGGCTTATCAGCAAAATTTTGGCATGTCTGACTCTGGAAGTTGTTCCAGGGTTTATCCCTGACTCTGCCTCCTACCTCCCTGCATTCAGTTTAGTTCTCCCTGCCTAACTCTGTTCTACCCTATCAGGCCAAGCCAGTTTCTTTATTCATTAACCAATAAAAGCAACACATAGACAAAAGGACCTCCCACACCATTTCTGCTCTTTAACAAGATATGATGTTTGTACAGCTCATTTGAAACTGTAATGTATAATTAAAATATAGGCTAATATATAATCATCTATAATAGTCAAGCTTGTAGTCATGTTAGTTAGGTTTTCTAGATGTACAGAGATGCATTTCAGATGGACAGATGTTCTTGAGATCTTTCAAAGACTACAGAATACAGCATTTAAAATGTTTTAAAAATTAGGTCTTTTCATGACATGAGAGACATCTGTTCCTGGCAGCACCAATCTACTTCAAGAGGAAGATGATCACCAAAGAGACTCCTTATGAAATTTTCTAGGCATTTGGACAAGAAACTGTTCTTGCATGGACTACTGGATTATTACTGTATGAACTGGACATGCAAAACCCACAGAGAAATGACTGCTGAAGTTGCCTATAGTAGGTGAGACTGTCCTTCAGGCATCCTTCTTCATTCAAGAGTCTGCCAGACATTCTGCAGGACACAGAGGAAAGTGACTAAAAAACTGCCAATATAGGTAGAACTGTCTTTAATTTTCTGCTTTATGGAAAATTTACCAAATTCTATAGATCAGTTGGCTAAAGATGGGTACCCCAACATTATAAAGAAACTTTGGGTGACTTTCCAGGCAGCAAGATGTCTCTGTCAATTCTAGAGTTTTGGAAGTTACTTACAATGTACATCCTCTTTACTTAGGTAATATTATATCCTCCTGGGGTCTTTGGTGGAGTTGAGGAATAAATAGTTACAATTATAGTTTTCCTTATTATGACAAAAGATAAAGTAGATATAAATGCTATAATGGTAATTCTTGCTTGATTCTTGTTTAGTTATACAATTTACTATATTAAAGTTAAAACCTTTCCTTTAATTTAAACAGAAAAGGGGAAATGGTGTGGGAAGTCATTCTGTATATGTGTTGCTTTTACTGGCTTGGCCTATGATAGGGTAGAGTAGAGGTAGGTGGGAAAAACTAAACTGAATGCTGGGAAAAATAAGGCAGAGTCCAGAAAACCCATGTAGTCCTGGAAGAGACAGATACAGGATGTAAATTTGCCAGTAAGCCACAGCCACGTGGAGATACACAGATTAATAGAAATGGGTTAAATTAGGATGTAAGAGCTAGCCAAGAAGAAGCTAGAGCTAATAGGCCAAGCAGTGATTTAAATAATATAGTTTCTGTGTGACTTTTTGGGAGCTGAGTAGCTGGAAACAAATGGCATATCACAAGAAATAATGAGTCAAGATTAAAATTTAAAAAACAAAGGCATTTTTTAAAAATAATCTTATTTTGCATACCATTCCCAATTTCCTCTCCCTCCTGTCTTCCCACTTTTCCTAATTTTTTACATCCCACCCCAATCCACTCTTCAGAGTATGTGAGACCTCCCATGGGGAGTCCACAAAGTCTGACACATCACTTGAGGCAGGACCAAGGCCCTCCTCCTGTTTCTAAGATGAGCAAGACACCTCTCCTTAGGAAATGAGATAGCTCCAAAGAGCCAGTTAATTCACTTGGGATTACTGTGCCATTTCTAGTGGGCCCAATTGCCCATGTCACACAACTATCACCTCATTCTGAGGGTATAGTTCAGACTTATGCTCCTTCCTCAGCTATCTCTCTGATGTCAATGAGTTCCCATTAGCTTGAGACAGTTGTTTCTGTGGGTGTTCTCATCATGGTCTTGATCCCTTTATTCATAATGTCACTTCTCCCTCTCTATGACTAAATTCCAGGAATTTGGCCCAGGAGATCCAGAGGTGAACCTCTGCATCTGCTTCCATCAGTTATATGATGAAGGTTCTATGATTATAATTAAGGTAGTCATCAGTCTTATTATAGAGGAAAGGCAACTTTGGTGCCCTCTCTACTATTACTTAGATTTTTTGCTGGGGGTGTCATCCTTGTGATTTGTTAATCAATTCTTGAGTTGAGGGGCATCTAGGTAGTTTTCAGGTTCTGGATATTACAAATAATGTTGCTATGAACATAGTTGAGCAAATTTTCTTGTGGTATGGGTCTGCATTCTTGTGGTATATTCCCAAAATAATATTGCTGGTTCATGGGATAGAAGGATTCTCAATATTATGAGATACTGTTACATTGATTTCCAAAGTGACTGTACAAGAAAAATGCAGGATGTTATAACTAGCAATATAATTTAAATCTTGTTTTCCTGAATTCAACTTTATGAAAAAAGTACACTAAATTTAACACATATGAACAAGTTGCACAACCTGTTGCCTTGGGAACCACACAACATCCGTGTCTGATTTTAATCTTAGATCTGCTGGATCAAGAGTGCAGATGATTGTAAAAAAACATGTGGCTGCCTGAAACTGAAAATGGGTTCTCTGCAGGAGCAAAGATGAGAGATCCTACCCACTGAGTCACTTTCCAGTTCCAGAAGGAATTTGCTTTAGTAAACATGACAGATTTACAATCGAGTAATACCTATAAACTATGCTTTCTATGAAATATAAGCATTAAGGAAAGCAGCACACTAAGCTAAACTCAGGTTTGATGAAGAGCCTAACTCTAGTGTTTTACCCTAAATTGTACAAAAATAGATTTTTATTAAGGTCAAGGTAGATGTCCTGTATTCTTACCACTTCATCTACACATTGTTTTTATGAAATACAATTCAGGCTGAGTTCTGACCTTCAACCTCTATGGAATTCTCTAAATAAATATTTACCTGATCAATGTTGTTTGGAATCTATATAACTCTACAAAAACAAACAAACAAACAAAAACTCATGAAGCAATAAACTGAATCTCCCAGCAACTCTCACTTTAAGTGTTCTGCCTAAATGTCACAAATGAAAGTCACTCTGTGGATCTGCTTGATGAAGAGAACATTCAGAAATTGATGTTTTTTTAGCTGCAGCTTTGGACTCCTGAGCCTGTACAGCACCTAACCATTCCTACAAGGTGAAACCTGTCAACGGATATGATTACATGACTCTAAGATCTGGCTTGTTTAGTTTAACATCTACAAGGTTCATCCCCACTTTGGCATTCAGTTGTCTAATGTGTGTTTATTTCTTGTGAGTCAGTGAATGAGGGGAGGGAGGGGAATGATAGAGTTGTAAGATAATATAATAGTTATACATACAGTACCACATTAGAAGGTCAGAACCAGCTCCTCTTCACATAGGGAGAAATCACATAGGTCTCAGAAATCAGTACTGAAGACGGAGCTGAAGACCAAGAGAGACGGTTGAACTGACGTTTGAAGTAGTCTTTGGAAATCTCAGTGAAGATGAAATCTAAATATGCTGTTGGCAGAAGAGAAGCAGAAGTAGGTTAGAAGCTGAAGAACAAAACATGGAATGGTTACTATTTAGATATCCAGTATAACTAAGCAAGGATTGATAAAAAGACCTTGTCTTCAATGAGGGGCCAGTTAAGAAGTAATGGGGAGAAGCCCAGTTTCCTTGGACCTAAATGTATCAGAAGGTCAGATTGTGCCCTCTTTTCTTTCCACCTAGCCAGCCAGAGATTTTCCCTGGCATGATTTGGGAAATCATGGTGGTAGTCAGTTGGTGAAGCTCTTTGGGATTGTCTTCCTTGATGGATCAGGGATGGGGGCTCACTGGGAACTCTTGACTTCTTTTGTCTTCCCAGCCAGGCTTCTTGTCAAGTGTGGATTTACAAACACATTTTTGTTATCAATAAATGCTGTCAGAATCAATTGCAGTGCTATGCTCACCCAAATTCAAAGAGTGATTGTTTAGGATTCAGGTCTGGAAGACACAAGAACAAAATGTCCTGTGGTTCAGAACACTTTAAAAATTAATATCCATAGTGTATTAACTGGTTGTTGTAAAGCCTCGATTTAAGGAACACACTCTAACTAATACCAGCTACTCTCAAATGATCTGGTGATGCTACTGCTAGGTTTCTAAGACAAATACTCAAGAAGTGACCTAAACAGCCTGAGGTTGAAGAAATTCCACACTGGACACTGAATATGTATGTAATCTCTTACTGTCCCCAATGTCATGTTAGTCTGAATTACTTGGCAGAGCTAGTATTGGGAAAGCAATGAATCATCCTGATTTTATTTTTAATAATTTTGTACCTGGATGTTCTGCCACAGGGACTAGTGGTCCCTGGTTTAAGTACACTCCCAACTTGTTCTACACAATGATTAGCCTGAACAAAACTAACTGATTATTCCTCCTGATTTATACTATTGAGTTCCTTTGCAATGTTAGGTCAATGTTTAAGAAAGGGATCCATAAATAGACAAAGAGTGTGAGAGGTATATGAACAGGGGCAAGGAGGAGGTTGATGAGAGGAAGAGGAGAAGAAGAAAGAGAGGAGGAGGGAGGGCAATTTGGACTCTGACAAGTATGACAAGGTCTAAGAGGAAAGCAACTATGACAGTGATAGCTAGAAATAGGAGGAGAAGATGCACACATCCTATGAGCAAGGGAGGTTTGCACAGAGGAGAGTAGGAACAAGGGGAGAAGGGATAGAGAAGTGAAAGAGAAAGGAGAAAAGAGGGGGGAAAGAAGAGAAAAAGATGGAGAGAAGAGAGAATAAGGAGACTCGGGGTATATCTGCTTGACTGTGAGACCATTTTTTCTCTCATTTCATGTATTCAATTCCTCCCCTGATAGAGGGATTTCAAACCTTTCACGGATTTGGAAGGCAAACCAGTGGATGTAATTTTTCCCCCTGAAACATTGAAGGAAGGACATAGATATCAGGGACTGGTGTGGGAGAATTATCTGTATTCTGTCAATCATGTATTTTAATAAAATGC
>LOJH01039071.1:0-10117 GCA_001685095.1 Ellobius talpinus | reverse complement strand
CTCCCCTCCTCCCAATTCCCTCCCCATTCTCCCATCCCCATCCCCCTCCCTTTCCATTAATACCAGTTAAGGCCACATGTCCACTTATAGGAATAAAGATTGTAATTGATGAGAGCAATTCGATCCTGATTGTATTAACATTATTCTGCAAACATAAAAAAATAAGCTGAAATTTGAACTTTATTTCTTCTACTTATTTTCTTGTACTGTAACATTAATTGAGATAATATCACTGGTAAAATGTTGTCAATCTGTGTTATCTTGTTTAAGTTATGAGACAGTAGACCAAATATTCTCCCAAGAGAATTAGCTATGTATTCTAACTATTCAATGTGTTTGTGATTGCATGTGAGATAACTATGTTATGTTAGACAGAATTATGATCTTGTTATTGTTTTATTTGGAAATTAAGCATGGCATAAGGAGATGTGATTGAGTGTCGAGCTGACAAAGGATGGGTTGCTGATAGTTTATCGTTGTTGACTTGGCTGCATGTACAATCAGAGAAATAAACCTCTGTGTACTCATGTAAAGGGTTTTCTTGAAGAGATGATTTGAATCATGAAACAACACCATATATTGGGCTGCAACCTCTGGTGACAGTTCAGATAAGAAGATGTGGAAGAAGAAAACTTTATTTTCCTAGGACAAATGTTGCTTGCTAGCTGTAGATGAACAAAATCACCTGAGATTAATCTAAAAAAAACAGTATTATTTATGTGAATTTTTCTGAGATGTATTTCCCAAAGTCATTGCACAGGAACTATAGGCTAGAGGAGGCCAACACTGAATATCAAGTTGCTAGCTGAACTTGGCACATGATACTGATTCTGAAAGCATGAAGGGTTCACATATAGGAGCTGAGGATAGACACTGTGAGAAAACAGGCTAGGCTATTGCTGAAGGTACAGCCTCAGTTGCAATGGAGAACCCAGGATTGAAGGAGTCTTAGATAGAAGCTGAGGCGCGGTGCCATGAAAAGTCAGAAGAGGCTGTAGGAAAGGTTATTGCTGTGGAGATCTCAGGACATTGGAGTTGCCAATGTGAGACCCTGAGAGTTAACTGAAATGTGACGTCATAGACTCCATCTTAAAAGATGGAACATATTTTAGACAACTGATAACCAAGACTCACCTCACTTCCAGGAATGTGCTGTGGTGGAGAAATTTAAAATGGACAGTCAGCTGGACTGCCAATTAAGGTGTGAGACAGTAAAAGTTAACAAGGTCTCGATGTCTCTGAAGATATCCTGCCCTCTCAGAAACCTTGTGAGTAATTTATGGTTCTTTGTTAGGTTTTTGCACATAAAAACTGACCAATGGTTTCAGAAATCCTCTTACTCTGTACCCTATTTACCCAATACCATGACACCAAGACATGTACCCCCTTACTTGCAATATTTCCTCCTTTAAAAGCTTGTCTTTTTCTGAACTTAGGATCACATTGTCTTCTCATCCACTGCATAAGTATGCTGGAGGTTTGTGGTCTGAGCTTAAGCTTGCTAAACAAAGAACCTCTTGCATTTATTAGAAAACCAACTCCAGGTCTCATTAGGGATTCTGAGACTTGGGCATAACACCAAGTCTGTGGGACACCCTTCAAGGAGAGGAGATAGACTTGTAACAGAGGAGGTGGCCCGAAACATGCTGTGTGTACTGTGGGTGGCAGAGCCAGAGGAGTAAAACTTCCCAAGGCTTCTGGAGACCAGAAGTTTGTGAATGGATGTCAGTTATCAAACTGAGCTGCAAGGTCATGAAGCTACATTGCTAAACTTTGCTTTTGCCCACACATGTTTGTTTTGTGCTCCTGTTCTCTCTTAGAGTAAGTCATTGTTAAGATGTTTTTATTTGTCTTTTTTACAAGACCTTATTGTTAAAAGATTTTTATCGTTATATTATATTTATGCCATGACTTTAATTAATATTTTCAATAGGAGATCTTGAGACAAACAAGAAAGGAAAAGCCATGGCTTAATGTAATGAGTTTGTGTATCAATACTGACAGGGGAGAATGCCATGTGAATCTACAGCTGTCAACTTGACACACCAGAAAAGAGAGAACTTCAGTTGAAGTTGGATTGGCCTGTGGTCTTCTCTGTGGTGGAAATTTTGTTTCCCTTGGTGATGGATTGATTGGGATATTTAGGCCAAATAAACTCTTTCCTCCACAAGTTGCTTTCTGTCAATGTTTTTATTATACCAACAGACAATCAAGCTAGACAGGAAGATAGGGGTTTAGTTTCAGTCCAGGTTTTATGGTATGCTGGCAAGATTTAGGTCAATATGACAGAAACTATAGCTGTCTGAAAGTAGAAAATCTTGACTGAGAAAAAGACTCCAGCAGATTTGGCCGTGAGCCAGCCTGTAGACCATTTTGTTAAACAGTAATTGAGGGAGAGGGACCAGGCCATTGTGAATGGTACCACCTCTGGGCTGGTGGTCTTGAGTTCTGTAAGAATGCAGGCCAAGCAAGCCATGTGGAACAATCCAGTAAGCAGCATGCCTCCATGGCCTCTGCAACAGATTCTGCCTTCAGGATTCTGCCCTGTTTGAGTTCCTGTCCTGGTCTCCTTCAATGATGAACAGCAATATGGAAGTGTAAGCCCAATAAATCCTTTCCTCCCCAGCTACGTTTTTTTTCTATAACCTAGGTCAAATGATTATGAGCATTATCCTAATGCTCACAATGTTTTGGGTTCACCTATATAAATTAACAAAAAACAAATTAATAAGTTGATGAACAACTAGAAGGAAGGTACCCCACACCTGGCAATAGCATTTTTCATTATGCAACCTTTTAAAGCATAATATGGTGTATAAGGTAACTCCAATTAAATTCATGCGTGCATGTGAGTGTGTGTATGTGTAGCTTATAAATAGTAGATTCTGTATTATTTTTTAAAATACTCTTAGAACTAGTTATGCATCCCTCTAACCACTTTTCTGCCCTACTTTCCCACCTGTCTCTGTTCTTAAGCCTCTCTCCCCTATTATCTCTTCTTGAAGGTGAACTTTTGTGCGAAGCATAGAAAATCACAACAGATCCTTTTAGAGGCCACATTGCCCAATAAAAGAGTATTATATACATCCTCATAAAAACATAAACACTAAGATGCACTAGTGACACTTCCATGTATGGAAAAGCTGTAAAAAGAAAGCTCATCTGTAAGAAGGTAAAAAATAAGTAATTGATATACTTGTCAATATAACTAGTAACTGTGTGTACCTGGTTTAGACCAGGATCACCTGGAATACTATGAGATACAGTGTTACATTTGCAAAAGCCATCAAAAACCACAGCAAGTCACACTGTGTGGGCATTCACTCTAACCGCTAAGCTCTTGGGAGCTTTTTTTCTTCCACAAATGCATTGTAGATAAAGGATATCTCTTCACCTACTAAGGAAATTCAGTCATGGTAAAAGTGAGCACAGAACTTACCCACAGTGCTAGCATTGTAGTGACATACTTGGGTAGTCAAATTAGAAAAATAGGAATAAAAGAGATTAGACAGTTCTAGTAGTCTTTACAATATCTCCAGTATTAGAAATAATGGGATAATGAATGCATAGTACAAAAAATGTGAAATATAAATGCTGGATCTTTGAAATGGAGCAAATCAGAGAATAACGATTATAAAAATCTCTGACACTTGGGAAGAATTGGTGATATTCCATAATTGTCACAGTCCTATTTATACTTTGAAATTTTTTATGGAAATTGATAGCTGGTTCTTTTCTCTCATAGCATGGCCCCTCATCAGATGGTATGCATTCATTTCTACATATCGCGCTTTTAAAGAAATTATAATATCATTTGGTGTACATTGTTATATGTATGCTCCATTAAATTTTCTCAACTTCTGTGCTTTACTTCCATGTCGTTTCAGAAACAGCATCACACTGTGCATTCAATCAAATATAGACCACAAATTTGGCAGAAAACCTCTTGGTGACTGAAGCACCAACACTGTAGCTCAAGTGTTGTCTAATCCCATTGTGCACATAATTATTCTCAAACTACCAGAAGCACTGTTTTCAATCACAGGCAAATAGAGCTTCAACTTGCTAAAAGTTCTTAAAATTTCATCACCTGTAAGAAACAATCTATGTAGTTAAATTGTATATTTTAAAAATAAAGTTTTCACTGCTGACTAATCACATGGCCAATTCACTCAGCTAAATAGTATACTTAGCACATTGTGACGTACAAGAAAAATAGGTTTTATAACACTTTAAAATTCACTTTTGAAATCTTTGGTTCCATCCAAACCCAAAGCTGCTCTGGCTTGGACTCAATTAAAATTCTTTTCTTCGGGAAAACCAATCAAATCTTAAAAAAAGAGCTTATGAAGTATTATAAAAATTGTGGTGGAACTTTTAGAGATGGGATGCAAAAGACAAACTGATTTGTTGTTCACCTTCTTTAGCAGTAAAACCCTAGCAAGAGGTACAGAGAACACTTGGTGGACAGCAGTGCTTTCTGCCAAACTTGATGACCTGAGTTGGCTCCCTGAGACACACATGATAGAAATCAACTCCTCCAAGTTGTCTTCTGGCTTCCACAGATGTACTATAGCAGATATGCACCATTCTCCAAATAAATAAGTTAAAGCAACTAGTACAGAACAGTCCATCATTTAGTGCTTTCTAGCAGTTGAAGAAACCCTATATATAAGCATAAGCAAGCTCATTGGTACAAAGGATTGCAAAACTTGTCGAAATATTTTTATACTCATTTTTAAATTAGTTCTTGGAGAATTTCATGCAATGTATTTGATTATTTTCAGCTCTCCCCAGATCCTCCCAGATCTACCTTCTTCTCTCTACATACCCAACTTTGTGTTCTCAAGCATTTGTTTTTAAATTAAAAATTTACATTTTATGTGTATGGGTGTTTTTTNGACAAAGTCATCAGTCTCCTGGAACTGGAGTTAGAGAAAGTTACAAGCCTCTGTGTGTGTGCTGGGAATCAAATTCAGGTCTTCTTTAAGAGTGGCAAGTGCTCTAAAATGCTGAGCCACATTTCCAGCTTCTTACTTTTAAAACTCATCAAGTACAGTTTGTGCTGCCTGTATATTCTCAGATGCATAGCCTTTCACTAGAGTATACCAATTACAATAATCCCAAAGCAAGCAGGCAAAACATAGCCCAAGCAACATGAAATAAATCTAAGCAAGGAAGAACAAGACTTTTAATATGAAACTTGAAAAAGAAGTAATTTAAAAAAAGCAAAAAACACTAGAAGATGGAAAGAGCTCCCATTATCAAGGACTAGAATGAGTAATAGTGTGAAAATGGCCATCTTATCAAATATAGTCTTCAGATGCAACATCTATCAAAATTCTACCACATTTCTTCACAGAAATTGAAGAATTAAATCTTACATTTAATTTGGAAACACAAAAGACCCAGAGTAGCCAAAACAATATTTAATATCCACAACAAAAATGTTAAAGGTATCACCAACCCAAAATTCAGGTTATACCATGGAACTACAATAATATAAACAGTAGATATTTGGATGACATACAAACAGACACATTGACCACTAAAATAGTGTTGAGGATATATAGATATGTTTCCACAGTCTTATTAACATCTGATTCTTGATAAAGACTTCAATAATTCACAGTTGAGTAAAGATAACATCTTTAAGAAATGTTGCTGGTCAAATGTACATGAGTGACATTATATCCTTATCTCTCAGTCTTTACGAAACTCAACTCTGAATAGAGTAACTCAGTATAAGACCTGACTACCTGAATCAAAGGGAAGATAAATTAGGAACTACCATTGAATACATTTTACATAAAAAACTTCTAAACAAGCCTCCAGTGGTGCAGACGTTACCATCCAGCAATAGATGAATGGGACCACATGGAATTACAGAGATTCTATAGAGCAGAATAAACCATCACCAAAGTGAAGAGTCAATCTATAGAATGGGGGAAATACTATCAATACATCTCACAGAGACTTAGTGTCTAGAATATAAAAGATACTCAAAAAAACTAAATATCAATAAAATAGATAAAATCATCTAAAAATAAGGCATGGATTCTTTTAAAAATGTTTAAAGATCCCCAGTGGGCCCACAGAGCTAGTCCGGTAGCTGGTGCATGGCAGGTCCCGGTCATGCAGCGCTGAGGCGGGCGGGTGTGAGCAGGCGACGGGTAGAAGGCACAGAGAGACATCGTACAGAATAGAATTGGATATTTATTACTTAAAGAAGGGGGAAAGAANAACAGACAGAGATCCAAGATGGCGGGGGAGGAGGGCAGGGTCACCGGGAGTGGGTGTGGCTTGCCTCTTAAAGAGACAAAAACCATAACAGACTCAAACAGAAAATTCTCAAAAGGTGAAGTGTGTTTGATCACTATGGGATAATAACTCCGAGTTTACAGTAGTGGCAAAAATAAATATCTAGCAATAACTAAAAGATCAGTGTCTTAAGGGTTTTAATAACTTACCCTACTTAATATGTTTTTAAGCTCTCTCTTGAATATTGAATGTTGAACAAATTAAACACTTTGAACTAAGATTAAAAGCATATATTCATGAAAGCATTAATTTGTGTAAATTTATAAAACTCTTTCTGTGAGAAAATTTACTCTGTGAAATATAATTTCAGTTATTTTCCTTAGCAATTATTTTTTCAAAGACAAATCTGTGGCATGAGTTTTTAATGACTCCATTCAGGTCAAATAAATTAATTAAGACTTCTTTTTTTCCTATAATTGAAAATAGTTTTTTCTCAAATAATATATCCTGATTACTTTTTCTTCTCCCTGTACTCCTCCCAGCTCCTCCCCATTTCCCTTCCTATAGAGATACACTGCCTTTCAGTATCTTATTAGAAAATAAACAGACTTTTAAGGGAAAATAAAAAAATAAAATATAATAAGATAAAACAAAAGCTAACATATTCGACTTGGATGAGAAAAACAAACTGAAGGAAAAGAGCACAAGAGAAATCCAGAGAATCATAAAAAATATACTTCCAAAACCTGTATTCCACCAGATTGAGAATTCTAAAAGAAATGGGTAATTTCCAAGATACAGACCACTTGCAAGTGTTAAATCAAGTTCAGATAAGCAATTTAAACAGACCTATAACCTAGTAAAATAGAAGCAGTCATAAAAAGTCTCCCAAGCAAAAAAAAGCACAGGGCCAGATGGTTTTAGTACAGAATTCTACCATACTTTCAAAGAAGATTTAATGTCAACACCCCTCAAATTATTCCACAAAATGGAAACAGACAAACATTGCCAATTTCATATTAAGAAATCACAGCTACTCTGGTGCCCAAACCACATAAGGACCCCAAAAAAGAAAGAGAATTACATACCAATTTTCTTTAAAACATAGATATAAAAATTCTCAATATAACCACTTAAAAACCAAATCTAAGAACACATCAGGAAGATCATCCACCTTTATTTATCAAGTAGGTTCCTCCAAGAGATGCAAGTATAGTTCAACATATGTAAACTGATAAATGTGATACACCACCTGAACAAAAAAGACAAAAAGTACCCCACATTATCACCTCATAAGATGCAGAAAAGGCCTTTGACAAAATCCCATGTCCATTCATGTTAATAGTCCTGGAGCAATTATAGATAAAAGGGACATTTCTCAACATAGTAAAGGCAATTTACAGCAAGCCTGTAGCCAGCAACTTAAATGGAGAGAAATTTCACTAAAATCAGGAACAGGACAAGATTGTCTGCACTATTCATATATATCCACTGTAGTGCTTGAAGTCTTAGCTAGAGCAGCAAAAGAATTGAAGGAGATACACATCGGAAAGAAAGAAGTCAAAGTAACTTTAATGAAGAGTTTCTCTTATTCTGTCATGGTCCAACTAAGAGTCCTGCAAGTTTTCTGCCTCTGGCCCCCTCCTAGGAGACCTCCATGAACATCTTGACATGTAATTTTCTCCTGATGATGATTATGACATGTGGTCATAAAATGAAGTTCGATGACATTGGCCACTTAATTCCCAAGGCTGAAACTTCCCAGATATGACTTAAAGCTCAACCTAGGTTCAAAGTAGAAGCAACAGTTTGAACAATTTGGCCGAGCTTTAAGAGGATGATGTGCTGTTTTAAACCATCACATATATTTACTGCAATTAAACATGACTGACACTTTCTTTTTGGGAAGGAATCAGAAGCAATCTGGCAATAAGAAAGAATAACTTCCCCCACCTCCAATAGGCAGCTCTCCCCAGGGTGAAGTTGAGCTAATTAGCAGGGCACATTGTAGGCAATAAAGAAAACTCAAATGTCAGCTGCTGCCAGGGACTTTATTAACATAAGCACAATGATGCCCCTTGGTACAGAACTGCAAAAAAATTTGTTCTGTTTTTGAGAGGTGCTCCTTAATTGGATAAGATTTGTCAAGACATATTTCAACCTGACATTCAGAATGTCAATCAGTTACTTTCAAGTAATAAAATCGATCTATTGTATCTCTGTGCAGCTCATGGAATAGCTTAAAGTTCAGCAAACATTTTGTTTCTCCCCACTTTTTTTTTCTGCCATGGCCAAAATTAAATAGTGATTTATTGTCAGCACATTACAAGGAAGCCTATAAACAGAAAGTATATTCTTCCTGAACTGAACTGGCCTCCTCTTACTCCTACAAAGAAAAATTTGTAGAGTCTAGTTTTTAGAATTTTAGTTATGCTTGTTTGTCACCCAAAAGCTAATATACACAAGACTATTTCTATTTCCCACTCTCTCAGTATTTTATTTGTCTCAATAAGTGAAATGACATGTATCCAAAGAAATATTTCAAATATCCAAATATGACAGTACTAAGTTTGAACTTAGAACTTTTTTCATTTACATTATTTGGAAATGTTCATAATAGTACTAAACTTCAGAAATAATGTATGTCATTATTTTAGGCATCATGAGTTTATTATAAAAGGGAAGCATGGATATTATTTACATGATGAATAGTTCAGAATGTCAAGTGAATAGGCAGCTTTTTTTGGTACCATTTCAACAGTAATTCACTCCACTTACTTCCCAAGAATGTCACCATCTCTAAACTTTAAATAATCCATGTTGTCTAGAACTATTTTGGTGCCTCTATATTCTGGGAGAAGAACTTTGACACCAACTTTGACACCAACCAGTTGAATAGCTCCACCCTTTGCTTTCATGCCTGATCTCACAGCCCCTACTGTTACTTGCAATATTTTTCTCTTGAAACTTTTCTAGAAGCTTAACACTGCCTTTGGTTACAGTTTCAGCAGCACTCCTTTCAATTAGTACTCTGTCAAAGAGCCAAAGAAACTTTCTGAAAGCTCATCCAGCCATGACTTGCACTGTTCCAGCTTGTACTCTGCACTCAGGGTTCCCCTTAAACTTAAAACTTTTATTCATTTCCAAGTATATGTCAAATAGTCCTTATGTTGGCCAGAAGACCACATGTGACTTGCCTTCTTACCTCCTAATCTTACCCTTGGCCGTTCTGGCTCTTTTCACTCTTTGGGTTTTTGCATTTCTAGAATATGTCTTTTGTGTACACTGTCTGGTTTCACATCTCTAGTTATTTTCAAAAGAGATTTTAAACAATCAGTCTAATTTTAGTCTCAACTGGACAATTTTTATAATACTAGACTTTTATTTTTGTCAATGGGAATTTTGCCCACCAAAATTTTCATTCTTGATTAATGTTTGTTTTGATGACTACAGTGTATAGGAATTCTGTCAGAGTATTTTACTACTGTAGCTTTAACATCTAGGATCATATAGAACATGTCAGGTAACTCATGTACATTCATTGCTGTAATATTGAAATATTACAGTACCCTCTAAGAGTCTCTTGGCTGGTTGTTGGTAAAGTTACCCTCATCACTTCATAAGGATCCTCATCCTATTTCTCCCAAATTGTACTAATTTTTTTTGCAAGGATGTTCATGAGTTGTATGCACTTGCAACTGAGAATTTTAATTAACAACAAACTGAGAAACACAGAAAAATAGAGACATATTGTAAAATTTTGTGTACCTGGGTATTTTGATATATTCTTTATGAAACTACCATTATGTATTTTGTAACACAGAATAGATAGATGATAGATAGATGATAGATAGAT
>LOJH01039070.1:3949-18868 GCA_001685095.1 Ellobius talpinus | reverse complement strand
AGGGAGAGAGGGAGAGAGGGAGAGAGGGAGAGAGGGAGAGAGAGAGAGACCTGGCATATAGCACAGAGATCCCAGCCCTGCCTGCCATTAGACCTTAGCAGTAAACCTGGAGTTGGGAAGGGGAATGTTCTAAGAATTTCTTGTGACCTGGCTCATGCTCATCCATTCTTCTCTGGAGTGATTTTAATGGCACCCATTTTCCTTATGCCATAAATGAGGCATTCATTTGAAGTGATCCCTTCCATTTACTCATGTGTTTAGTTTTCCCCTACTGTTCTGGAGTAGAAGCCCCCAGTAGCTACCTTAGTGCCAGGATTTACAGTGCTTGTAATGAATGCGTAGAGGAACTTGTCCAGTATGGGCTATCATAACGAAACTGAGGTCTCTATGACTGTACCAAGGAGAACAAGCCAGCTACATTAGTGTCTGGGAACTGGAGTTGGTGAAAATGATTAGCTGGAGTGGAGCCAGTGTGTACACCCTGGGAATACTGCATTGGGACTAAAGAGAAGTTCATGATACTAGTTTTTCAACTCCAATCAGTGTGTGTCCAAAGGGGTCCTTCTGTGTGTCTAGAAGGGAACAACACTAAAGAAATGTAAGGTAAGCATTGCCTCAGCTTTTGGAAGTTCCTCCTCTCCATATGGAATCCAGAGGAGCACACCAAGGAAGTTCATTCTCAGTTCCTTTATGTATAAACTGAGGACTTGGGACTTTTGCTTCCTGTCGTCTGTTATGGTTCGAATGTAAATGTCCCCCTAGGTACCTGTGTTTGAATACTTGGTCCCACGTTGATGGTGCAGTTTTGGGAAGTAGTAACCTAGTCTTCTAAATGGGTCACTGGGGGGGCACGGCAGTATGTCTGCCTATGGTTCTGGCCAGACTCCCTGCTTCCTAATCTTCCATGAAGTTGTTTCTATGAGGTATTTTGTCAAGGCAACTAGAAAAGTAACTAAACAGGTCTTCTTGCTAGATGGTGATCTCTGACACAGTAGCTCCTGTGTCCCCAACAGATGGGAGACAAGGGTTTGAGTGCACTTAACCTTTTAGGAAGTGCTGAGACAATGGGAAGGGAAAGGAGAAAAGGCAGTATAACTCATAAAGGACTATTGATGAGTGTCCACTGCACAATTAATGGGAACTTTATCTCATGGGGACATTTCAAACATACCTCAGTGCTGTCCAGTTGTAGGCTGAGGGAAGCACAGAGGAACCATTAACGTGACTCTGTAGCAAGGACCATCTTTGGTTCATTCACCTCTCTAGCCCCATGTAGAAGGTGCTCGGCCCATTTGTATTGAATAAATTCTCCAACTCTGACTTTGTGTAGCTCCAAGCCTTCTGCAGTAGCAAAGACCACCGAATGACAGAATGCTGCCATGTTAGCCTGTTGTGGGACAGACAACAGTGATAGCGGGCTTTAGAATGAATGTGGAGCTGAAGAGACTGGAGAATTTAGGCACCTCGCAGGGAAGCGGGAACCAAGTTAGACTGTGAAGAATGGGTGACAGCTTCAAGATTAGGAGGCCATCTAATGGTCAGGGACCCTCCTAGGCACCCACAGAGAGAAACAGAGCCAGCCTCTAATTCCTCGTTAAAATTGTTCTAGCTTCTCTTGCTATGCCAGAATTTGGCTACGCTGGTATGCACTGTTTGCTCGATATCTTCTGCTTGGCTCTCATTTCCTGGTTCCTGGAGGGGCCCCCTCTTTCCTATGCAGCTTCTTCTCACACCCTCTGACTAAAACGAGACTTGGTATTGGGACAGAGTGGACACCAGTGAACATGGACTCTACACCTGGCTCCATACTCAGAACTGGATACATTTTAGGAGGTGGCTCTCAATTTTGAGCCTCATCTTTAGTAGGGAGAGTGGCCTAAGATGGCTCTGATGTCATTGTGAGGGCTGACTGTGTAAGGGTTGGGTCCGTGGGTCTGCTATAAAAATGACTGTTAGGATACTGGTTTCTCCATCCCAAGGTGAGGGAATAAGACAGTTGCTTCCGGCACCTTGTGCTGGTCCATGTGGGAGATACTTTGCATGCCACTGTCTGTATTTTTACTTTGTAAGTTCTATGTATTACCTCTATTTGCTTTCTCAATGCATTCCAGCCTTAAGTGTTCCCTGCCAGTCACTGGTCCTTGTACTATGGTGTGTGTATGAAGCAGTGGGACTCAAGGACCTGGGAGCCCATGGAAAGTGCATAGGTAACTTTAGGTGGAGAAGACATTGCCTGATTAGGGGCTGGACTGGTGGGGGGTACTTTGCCTTCCCTGCTGTGTGACCTAAGCAAGTACTCACCTCTCACTCCTGAATCTGGTGGGGACCCATAATGGGATCTGTTGTACCTGTTGCGGGGATTATAGCAAAGGTTAAGTGTACAGGTGACACCTCACTGGATTGCTTCTTGTTTAGGAGGGTGAAGAAGAAGAGGGTGTGTCTGGGAGGTTGGAAGCAGGGAAATAAAGGTGTCTTGTTATTTGAGATAGATCCTGTGTTTCTCTGTGATCTTGAGAGAGCTGCATCTTTGAGTCAAACATTCGTCTTTTGCAACTTGGCTCTGATAAGCCCTTCGTTATGTTTTTAGAGTTGTTAGGAGATCAAAGGGGCCAATGAACAAGAAAGTGTTCTGTTAAATGTCCTAGAGATGCATGTTAAAGGTTATTGTTGTGGATGACATCTAAGTGTCCCCCTCCTCCTCCCTTCCACTTCTTCTTCTGNTCCCTCCCTCTCTCTCTTCCTCCCTTCCTCCCTCCCTCGTTTCCTTTTTTCGTTCCTTTCACTGAATCTCATGTATACCGGTTGGATTTTGAACTCATCACATAGCTGATGAATCATCTTTTCCTCTACTTCTTGAGTTCTGGGATTACAGACCTGCACCACCATGCCCAGGGCTTCATGTGGCAAGCGTTCAACGCACTGAGCTACATTCCTTGCTCACTCTTCCTTGCACTGATCGCATAGTGTTTGGAGTAGGTGACTCTGCTCTTGTGGATGCAGAAAATACCCAGGCTTGGCTAATTTCAAATGCTGGATTTTTGTTTGTTTGTTTTAGTGGTTAGTTTGCAAGCTGGGCATGGGCTTCCAAATCAGTCAGGTGACACATAATCTTAGGTTAAACAATCTAGAAGAGGGAAGCCTTCCACTATGGCGATGTGCTGCAGAATTTGTGTAGGGATAGGATCTGGTTTAAAATGCGGTTAGTTGTAGGTGTTCAGAGAACACACCTGAGCTCTTAGCTCGCCCAGATCTGCCATTTGCTAGTTTGTCTTTGTTCTTGCATTAAGACGGTAATTTATTAAATGTCAGAAGTGTGTCTCTATATCCCATGCCTGGGATATAGAGGATCCATGACTGAGACTCCAGCAGAGTCAGTGTCTATTGAGGTCCCACTGATTATAGACAGGGTCTCTGTGCACTCTCCTCACGTGGCTGAAGGAGCAAAGGAGATGGATGAGTACAGTGTACTTGTGTGACAGAAGAGACAGAAATGCAAAATGGATGAACGGCATCCCCACTTCCTGCTCCCGAGGACTCTGCCCTCCTCACTTGGTCACCACTAGGAACTCCACTTCTTTTTTCTCTTTTCCTTTTAAAAAATAGTTTTATTTCTTAATTTTTAAAAGTAATTTTCAGTGAGATTGAGAATATACAGATGCATCTTTCTCAGTGTGGGGAGTCTTTAACTAATAAAGCTTTAGTGATTGCCAATCTAGTTCCCATCTTATTATTAAAATGATTTATAGCAGTTTTTGAAATCATAAAATAATTATATCATCCCCCTTCCCTTTCCTCCCTACAACCTCTGTCATGCAATACCCTTTCCAATTTGTGTATCTTTTTCTTCCAGTGGTTGTTGCATGCTTACATCCATCTATCCATGCATACATATTCTTAAATACATTAATACAACCTGCTCAGTTTGTGTAAGGTTACCTGTATGTATATAATCTTAGGGCTGATCAGTTAGTGTCGGGTAACCAGTTAGGGAGTTCTTCCCCATGGCAGTCTCCTGCTCTCAGCATTTGCCACCTTATGCATCCCTTGGAAGGAACTCCACCTCTGAATACAGTCATGATTATGGTTCAACCTGTGAATGTTGAGAGAACACACAGCCTGTAGCATGAGCTTTGTGATTTGGGCCAGGTTACAGAACATCTCAGGACCTCAACTTTATCATCTATAAGGAGGGAATTCAGAAGTACCTAACTTAAGAAGTTGAGTTTTTGCTTATTTGCTTTCATGTTTTAGTTTTATTATTTACTTTATTTATAGGAATGCTTCGTCTGCATGTACACCTTTATGCCAGAAGAGGGCATCAGATCCTGCTGTAGATGGTTGTGAGCCACCATGTGATTGCTGGGAATTAAATCCAGGACCTCTGGAAGAACAACCAGTGCTCTTAACTGCTGAGCCATCCCTCCAGCCCAGGAGTTGAGTTTTAAGTGGCTGAATGCTTAGAAAAAAAAAAAAAGAAAATACTTGAATGCTGTCGAGTAATGAGTGTTAGCTGATTCCATTTTCAGCAGGTACAGATGAGAAGAGCATGTGCTGGTGAAACCACACAGATAAACTGCCCCCTGTTATCACTCAAATACCTTGCCATCCATGCCTGAATTTGAGAAGTCACTGGGGTTTCCTCCTTGAACCAATTAAAGTTGAGTGTCTCTGTAAATTACAATTGGAGTCAACTGAAGCAATGGTTATTTCTATATAGAAAAGCTGTGTGTCAATAACATTAGACATCTACAGGCTAAAGCTGAAATCACCAGTCTAGGACTCCAGTGCTCATTACTAGGCCCTTATCCAGCTCTCTGACCTCATCTCTCTGTATCCACATGCCCTTTGCTCCCAGCCTTCCTGTGCTTGTGGTGCTCTGAGCCCATCCTGCTGTCTCATCCTTGATTGCTTTGCAATGTTGTCCTTACTCCCTCCCTGGAATACTTCCTCACTGCCTTCCTCCTGCCTGGGTGCTCTCACTTGGAGGCGCTCTCTCGAGCTCGCTGAGGTTGGGTTAGACCCTCATACTGTCACAGGAGACACCGGTCCTGCCGCTCCTCATGCTCTCTCCAAGAGCTCTTTCTCGCTGAGGCACTTCACGTTCACTGTCCAGGCTTTTAGGTATGAATAAAATAGCCGTGGATCCCTCGAGCCTGGCACAGTGTCTACCACATAGAAGATGCTCAAAACATATCTATGCTGTGATTCACGAACACCCCAGTGAATGGTGAGTAAGACAAAGAGACGAAAAACAAGTACAACATGCCAGATTTCAGCACACCACACACCTCTGTGTGATTTTCTAAAAATTTGACCGTCAGATTCTCAAGGAAGCAGCCCACGTAGGAGCCATGCAGTTAAGATTCCCATTGGTCCTGCCAGTGGCTGGTTTGGCTGTGTCATTGAAAGTGAAGCTAAAGTCCACCTGACAGGTGCTTGATTTAATAAAACACCCTAAACTCATATCAACCCTGACATGCCCAGGGACTAAGGCTGCAAATTAAAGAGATGGATACTCCACTCTGGTGCAAGCCAAGATTTAAAAGACCCTAGTCATTCTTATTTATAGAGTTTGGATTTCCCTTTAACCCTTGGGTGAGGATGGGACAGCTGGTTTGCCCTAAATACTAACGAGTCCTGGAGTGAAGTGCCTAATAAATGTTCCCACCTTTCTATAGGGAATTCTCTCTCTGCTAATTGCTGTCAGCATCCATCAGGATCATGGAGCACAGAGTCTCAACGGGGGAGCCTTGGGGCCAAGCTCTGTCACTAGTAGAAAATCTCTTTAGGTGTCTGAGGGACCCTTGAATGGTTTTCTCTGCAGGGATGTTCCAGTGTCGAGATCAAGAGGCCTTCTAAGAATGGTTCCTGGGGCTACATGGCCCTGCAAGTGTTCTGAGCAATGAGTTTGCTGGTCCTTGGGTGATTGAGTGATGATGGGAAGCAAGCGATTCCACTTACTCCTTGACCTGGTCAGTCCTGTTTATCTCTTATGGCTCAACATTGCTTTATAAGTTTTGTCAGAGATGTTCTGTTGATGGAGCAAGAAAAGCTTGCAAACTGCAGATTAAATCCAGCTCTTGTCTTTAGACACTGTCTGGGAAGTTGGGTGGGAAGTTTGACAAGGTCACATAGAGTTCCTACCTGGGTCACAAGCACAGGTATCCAGTTGAGCAGGCAGCAGCACTGTCAGTACATTATGTCTACCTGTGACAGACTTTAACTAATGCTCAAGCCCCCACCATGTCTGGAGCTCTGGGACTGCCTGTGAGGAAGAATGACGGGCTTGGAGTTTCACAAGGTGCCAGCCACTGGCTAGGAACATCATACTTCCATGGATTTAACAAAAGTTTACTGCCTGTGAATGGTGTGCATGGGGTACATATCAGATCGGAGTTCGGGTCTTGATTTTACAGAGATGATATTGATTGCAGTAGGGTAAGGGTAGAAAACAAGCAAGCATACATCAAATGATTCCAAACATCTCATGTGATGACGGGAAACAGCCGTGTACTGCGATAGGTAGGAGTGGAGAGCCGTATGTGACAAGTGCGTTTTTGCAGGTGGTCATGATGGATCTGGAATACCATCTGAGAAAGGATGTTTGAACTGAATGAAGCTTGAGTTCAAGAAGCCAGGCAATTCTGAGATGTAGTTAAGGGTAGAGTCCTCCAGGGAGGGTGCAGCAGCATGCATAAGGGATACTGGGTAGCCCACTGGCCTCTGAATTCCTTCACTTCTTCCCCAGCTCTTCAGCCACAAGCACATCTACCTTTTCAGACCACACACTCAGAGACCAATTTCAGCGAAGGCCTCTCTCGTTGGTATCTATGCTTCCACATCATGTTCATGATTGCACCCTGCTGTTCCCCTTTCCCTTTGTGGCTTAGTTTATGTGCTGTGGATATGGAGATCTGCTCGAGCAGTGAAGTCCCTCCTGTGCAAATGTGAGGGCCTGAGTCTGGATTCTCAGCGCCTATGCAAATCCAAGTATAGCTGTGTGCATCTGTAATCTCAGGTGCTGAGGGTAGGGGCCAGATCTCTGGAGCTCGTGGCTAGCCAGCATAGCTAAATTAGTAAGCTCCATGTTCAGTGAGAGATCTTGCCTCCAAAAAGAAAAAAAGAAAAAAAAGAGCTCTGGTCTCTATACTCATGTTTGCCTGTGTGCAAGCACACCAACATGCACACACCTACATATCATCCGAAGCTTGTACTTGCTTTGCGTGCATGAAAACAAATAAAAAAGAAGACATTGTGCAATTCCTTCTGTATCCAAATGCTCTTCATTTAGTAGCTGACCCAGATAGACATCAAAGAATGCCTTCTTCCTCCTGTCTTACTCTATGTGCCTGAATGCTTTGGTGAGATAGACATAGCCCTGCTGACTAGTTCTGTGGACCAGAATTGCAGGGTGATCATGGCCATCGCTACCCATTTCAGATGTATGCTCAGCAATGGCTGCCCTCCTTAATATACTTACAGTTTCTTCAATTTAGAAAAGCACTTTCTCCTGAGCACCCCACTGGCCTTCCAAGCTTCATTCTCAATTAGTTTTACTACTTACATGTGGAACGGATGCTTAAACTAAATCACTAGCTCAGAATTGAGAAATAGATGGTTATTTATTTATGGGTAAGCTCACAAATCAGAATTCTCTGCTTGAACGGAGAACAGAGATCGAATCCAGCAATCTAGCAATCCGAAAGAGCAGCAAAAAAGGGGTGGGCTCAGGCTTTGCATCTGCATTTATAGTATAAGAGGCCAGGCCCCAGTAGGTGGGTAACTACAAGTTGTAAGATTTCTTACAGCACTTACATAATTGAGGAGAAGAATTCAGATCAGGAATCCTTTGCTTCATATCTAAGCCCCTTGACCTGCATCTATTTTTTCCTGACTCTCAACTTTCTGTCATTCCAGTGAATGGATGGGCCCAGCTCAATCTAAGGCCCAACTTTCATTGAGGTTTGGATTGCTGGACTTCATTCTTGTACCCTGAGTTATTCTGTAACTATATAAATATATCCAAACATCTCATACCACAATGTATCCTCCTCTTGCTTCTCTTCCTTCACTCTGTCTCTGGTTTCCTCACCATCGTTCTGTTTACTCCTGTCCTCCATGTCCTGTGTTTTCTACTCCAGTTTTCTAAACCTTATTCCTCCCTTGGTGGAAACCACCTTTCCAGGTCATCGTCTCTCTCCAGGTCTGGGGAGCTGAGAGCTTGTTCCCTGCCATAACCTTTATTTCCTAGTACCTTGCTCGTGGATGATGACCTTGACTCTTCCTCACTCTCAGCCTCTCGTGTGTCTAAGCTCAGAGTGTTAGTGTGCTGGTGTACCCTGGGCTCTTTTGTGCACCGCATCCCCTCCCCTGCTCTGGGTCTGAGTATCAACCACTCGCAGGTTCGGCTCTGGATCCCTTTGTCTTCCTTACCTGCACTCTCTCCTGAGCTGACCCCATCCACTGCCATGACTTTAAATACCATGTTCATAATGACTTCCAAATTTATATCTGCAGCTCTGCTGTGCCCGCTGCAGACTCGTCTATCCTGCTGCCTGACATCCCACTTAGATGACTAATGGGCACCTCAACTTAATGCATCAAAAGAAGAAAAGTCTTAATTTTCCCACCTCACCTCCAAAGTAGTTCTTCTCTTAGTGTTCGTCCCTGTCTGAGTAAATGTCACCACCACCCTCCAAATCAGTCAAGGCCAAGTCCCAGGAACCCTCTTTAATTCTCCTTTTTTTGCCTCACCCCCATATCCAGCCCACAGAGAGTGTGTACTGTGTGTGCTCTTCTTTAGAGAGAGCAAGACTCTGTCCACTTTCCTCGCCTCCCTCTATTGCTCCAGATGCTTCAGACCTCTGCAGCTGCCCCATGGGCTCACTCCACTGCCTGCCTTATCCTCTCTGTTCCATCCTCCATACACCAGACCATGTGTTCTTTTCAGCAAGAACATCAGATCTTACATCTCACCAGTGTAGAGGCTTCCTAAGATTTCTGCCTCAAGGTGCCTTCGACAACTTCTCCCCACTTATTTCTTCAGTCTTGGGACGAGTGGTCCATCGGCCCTTGAATGCTCTTTAGAAGAGCTTTTTCAGAGATAAACCCATTCCTTCTGTCTCCTCCGATAGTTGGGTACACAGGACATTTCTGTATAGAAGTAACTGGCACTTTGGAGCCAGACACCAGAGTTGTCCTCCCAGCTCTCTCATCCGTGCGCTCCATGAAGAGAAACCGTTTGTGTGGAGTCGCTGCTTTCTAGCATGTTTGTGGTGTGCCATGTGGTGCCCAGCATGTATTATATAACACTGGTTATTTACCTCCTCAGCATCCCACTTAGTCAATGGGGGAAAGTCATTCTTAGGCCTAGGGTGGAGAACAAGAACAGCTTAATAAAGGGGCCCGTGTAAGAAGGAGATCTTGACCTTCATCTGCCTCAGCCTCTTCAGAGGAAGTAACTGGCTAGTGATGAACAGAAGCCATCGAAGCTGTGGAGGACAAAGGAGGAGTGCGTGTGTTATGTAGGGATAACAGCACTTGTCGGAACCCTCCATGGCAGAGTTAGTGACTAGATCAGGGAGTCGCATTAAAGGGTCTTCTGGGAGGAGGTGTGTCACACCCACAAGAGATGGGTCAGACAATGATAGTGACAATGCTTGTCCCACAAACCCAGCTCTTCTATCTCTTGTGGAGATGGCAGCATTATGGGGAAGGCTTGTGAAGTGACACTGTTTTTTTCCTGGGTGGCCATGGTCAGGTGAGGTTTGAGGAACACATCTGGTCCCCAATTCACCTTTGCCAGTTTGTACTTTACTAATATGGTCAGCTTTTGCTGACTGTCTGCTTAGAATGCACTTCCTCCTGCTCTTAGGATAAAGCCTGTGTATTTTTTTTGCAGGCTTGCTCAGATAGTCTATGTTCCAGAATGCTCATTTTGTTTTCCCCTTTACTCCATACTAGACATGCCTCTCTGAATTCCCATTTCCCCTGGAGCTTCCTTCTATTTTGCCACAGTATAACAAGATATCCATACTTTTTGAGCTCCCAAAGGACAGGCATGATGTCTGTCTACTTCTTTTGCACCAACATTAAGGATACTGCCTGACAGTGGACTACGAAAGATAGTTATTTGCATAAGAAGATCCATGGTAAAGTCTTGGTGACAAAGGGAATGTCTTTATTTCAGTAGCTTTCTGTAGTCCTGTATCTTACCTCCAAGCTCCCAATATTGTTAATAACATATTCATTATATAGATGATGGAAATCATATCCTGTTCAAATTAAAGTGTATCAGATGAGGTAATGGCTTTAACTAAGATGCTGGAGCAACAGTTGAAACCCTGATAGCAAAATGTCCTACATGAACACTCAGGGGAGGCAGAATTTGAGGGATATTGGGACTGTTGCACATCCCACAGAAAACATTGCATACTTTGCCTATGTTTTGGGCCTGGGGCCAGGAACTCCAGGGTTTTCCCAGTTTTTATGGGCCTTGGTGGAATTCTGGAGCAGTGTCATCTCGCAGAAAGACCCAGCATGGAAGAGTGGTTGATTGCTCTGAGTTTGGGAGGCCCAGTCTGGGCATCCCTTCCTTGTGAAAAAGGCTTTAGGATAAGATGTCTTGGGTATATTTTCCAGAGGTAGGTTTAGAGATGACTTTTGTCCAAGTAGTATATAGATGGTGCTCAGTACAAACCAATAAGGGAGTAGAGAAGGGAAAAGCCAAGCATGGATAGAAGTTCATTCCTAACATAACTTCCAGTTTGATACCAAAAGGAAGCTCTGGGCATTTCAGCCCTGGGATGCTCACTCCTTCAGATAGGGGAACTGGGTGGGAGTTTCTCAGTCCTGTGGTCATTGGCTAACTCCCACTCCACGGGATATATGCATCTGAGAACTACCCACTTCTCCATACAAAACACAGTGGCTGTAGCATCCCAAGGGGGAGTCTGCAGCTTTGTGAATAGTCTTATGTTTTGGTCACACCAATACCCAAGTGTAGTGGTTCAAATGAAAATGGGTCCCCAGAGGCTCTTAGAAAGTGACACTCTCAGGAGGTGGGCCTTGTTGAAGTAGGTATGGCTTTGTTGGAGTAAATGTGCCACTGGGGGCAGGCTTTGAGCATTCAGATGCTCAAGCCAAGCTCAGTCTTTCCTCTCTGCCTGTTACCTTCAGACCCATTTCTCCAGTACCACTTCTGCCTGCAGCCAGCATGAAGTCATGCTTCCTACCGTGATGACAGTGAACTAAATCTCTGAATTACAAGACAGCCCCCAGTTAAATGTTTTCCTTTATAAGAGTTGCTGTGGTCATAGTGTTCTTCACAGCAATAGAAACCCTAACTATGAGACCATGGAAGAGTTTGCACAAAAGCATTCTGAGTAGGATTTAGTAGAACATTCCATTTGTAGGTTTATAGTTGACTTTGTGCAACTGGTATAGAGGAATACACAGAAAGACATCATTTCCCTGGGACAGGTCAGACAACCAAGAATACTCCTCTTGTAGGGGTGAAATACAGAGTAAATGATATATCTTTGGGAGGCGGGAAGTATATGAGTCTCAGCTCCTGTCATGATTCACCTATCATGGCGGAGTAAATAATCAGAGTCCTAATTCTTTATCTGTAATTCAGGATCTGTTACACTTTGCGGGCTGTAAGCCATTAGGGTTAGCGTGAGTTCATCTGAAGTAAGTGTAAACTAGTTGCGTGTTAGGCATTGATGTGCTCTATATAAAGGACTGACCCTAGATTCTAGAGAATCCTTGGGGGCTAGCTTATGGCAATGTCCATAAGTTACATTGTTGAAGGTGACTGAGATGTCTCATTTCAAACCTAAGCCTTTTCCATAGCATCCTGGTTCTTTTCTCCAGGTTTGGCACAGGTAGCCACTAGCAGGCTGACGACTGATGTTTCCTCTTTCTTGTGTACCACTGACATGTCCTTGAGTCCAATCACAGCAAAGAAAAAAAAATCACCCATTTAGATAAAAGAGTGAAGATGCAGCGAGGTGACAGATGGCCTGCCATCCAGAGCTCACATGTGTCACACCTGTAAAATGCAGCTGCTGAGTTCAGAGATGAGTATTCTCTGGGGGTTCCACCCTGGTGTCAGCTAGTGGTGGGCATCATTTGCCATAACAGATGGAGGGGCCGACTCAGCCAAGTCTGTCCTTACAGTGACAGCCCTTCAATCAGTGTAGGCCCATCTTCCTACACTGCCTGGCCTCCCCACCCATAAGAGCATACTGCAGCTGAGACCATACTGTGGACAGAGCATCATGGTGTTGCCCTGAGCTTAGAAGCTCACTCAGCCTGAGAAGCCTGAAGCCTAGGGAAACCAAGTGAGGTCAGCGTCTTAGGGGGTTCAGAACCCCAGGAGCTAGATGCTGAAGGCCAAGAAATCTATGAGAGGAAGAACCAGAGCCTAAGTACAGCAAACACTTTGTTATTTAAGGCCCAAGCTTACCCATTTTTGCACTTCAGGGAATAGTCCCTTCATACAGAATGGAAACGGTTTTATAAAGCAAAAGGAAACATTACAACTCCATGGTGAAATTTTAATGTTTTATTTATTTTATTTATTTATTTATTTATTTAGTTAGTTATTTTTCAAGACAGTCCCCCCACATCACACAAGACTCTAGCTTTTATATATAAAACATAAAATGGATTTATGTGTATGCATAAATGCAAAGATGGTGCAGATAGACAGGAAAGGAGCAAAGTGGCAAAGATCCTGCTGAAGAAGAGCAGTGAGGAGACTCAGCAAAGCATAGTATGCAAGGCTGCCCAGAGCCTGGGAGGTGACAGTGGACCCACCCCTCAGTGGGTCTTATGAGAGGGTCATAGGGTTGAGGGTCTGCTAGGTAAGTGGGTCAGACCAGGGTGATGTTCCTCTCCTCACTCCCTCTTTTTAGCTCATTTTTGTTGGAAGGGTCAGGAAGACACAAGGGAGGGAAAGATTGACAGCATCAACTTCCTAGTCAAACACAGGTTGATTTGTATGCTCTCATTCTCAAACAATATGCCAAATATTACATAAAAATTACTTATTTTTAAAGGATAATCTTGTTCTCTTGCTATACATCAGGGCAGTGCATGACAAGTCAGAAGAAAGCAGATGTCACATCTCACCTCGTCACCTCCTGGTTACAAAAATCTCTTCAAATTAGACCTGGGTTTGGAGATCTTGCTGGAAGCTCAGCGCTGCCATTCACAGACATTGTGACTTCAGTTACTTGCACAGTTTCTTTGAATCTACTTCCCTTATCTCAAACCAGGACCCAATGAATAGACATGCCACAGTGCGGGTGAAGATGTCATGGGACTGCAAGTCCTGTTAGACCTGGAGATAACATAGACATTACTAGTCTTGGGTGACTATAAGGCTGCCAGGGAACTCTCCTGGGCTTTGCCCTTGATGCCCTCAGCCTATCAAGGAAGTGGAATAAAGCAAAGTAGAAGCCTGGGGATGCATCCCTGGGCAACTTATAGTGTTTGTCCTCAGTGCTCTCCGTGGTTTGAATTGGGACAGTTACCTTGTGAAAGTCAGAGGCAAATAAGAAAGCACCCTTTCTGAGTGTTGACACATAAACTGTGAGGATTTTATTAAAGTTAGCTGGAGACTATGAACTATGGTTGCTAACCAAGGTCTAAGTAAGTCTTTCTACCCATTCTCCATGAATTAAAGTAAAACAGGCCTGTAGAACACATGAGCCCCAACTTATCCACCCACTCAGGGTTAAAACAGAGATTCCAAGCCTATGTGTACCCTGCCTTATCCACTCACTCAGGGGCTAGACACGAACCACAGCTGAAAGAGAGCTAGCAGCTTCTGAGTACAGGAGGTAGAAGGGTAATACTGGAAAGTTAGACTCTAATCATAAAGCCTACTTGCTGGTGACAACCATTTATAAAACCTACATGCTGGTGACCACAACTGATAAAGCCTACTTTCTGGTGACTACCATTCACAAAGCCTACCTTCTGGTGACCACCATTCATAAAGCCTACTTGCTGGTGACCACCATTCACAAAGCCTACCTTCTGGTGACCACCATTCACAAAGCCTACTTGCTGGTGACTCCCATTGATAAAGGCCACTTGCTGGTGGCCACCAGTCAACCTCCTCCCACAGAGGAACTGAACATTATAGTTTCTAAATTGAGGTTGAGGTTTAATTTTTTTCCAGAGGAACTCTTGGGTTCTAAATACAATATTTCTGTGTCCATCTCAGAGGAGGACAACAGCGTTGTCAAGTTAGAATTGATGGTGTGGCCTCCAGTACTCTGCTGTTCCTGCTTGCTCCCCATGCCTATAACCAGAAGCGTTACCATTGAGGTCCATCTAGGTAGGGGTTAGCTTGATTAGACAAAGGCAAGGGCACACAGGTGGTTCCCTTGGTAAAATGCTTTTCTTGCAAGTATGAGGATCTGAGTTCCATCCCCTGTACCCACATTTAAGAATTCTGGGTGTGTCGTAGTTAAAAAAAACTGCAGAGGCCATTTAGGCAGATCTGTGGAACTCCCAGTGTAACTGGAGGCTGTTCTTTTATTTCCTGGCTACCCAGACCCAAATAATCACACAGAAACTATATTAATTACAACACTGTTTGGCCTATTAGCTCAGGCTTCTTATTAACTAACTCTTACATCTGAAATTAACCCATTTTTATTATCTGTGTATCACCACGAGGCTGTGGCTTACTGGTAAGGTTTCAGGGTGTCTGTCTCCTTCGGCAGCTACATGACGTCTCCCTGACTCTGCCTACTCTCCCTATATATCCCTTCCAGCTTGGCTATATTCTGCCCTGCCATAGGCCAAAGCAGCTTTATTTATTATCCAATAAAATCAACACATATCCCACATCATCTCCCCTTTTCTGACTAAATAAAAAGGAAGGTTTTAACTTTA
>LOJH01039069.1:0-14919 GCA_001685095.1 Ellobius talpinus | reverse complement strand
GAGCCACCATGTGGTTGCTGGGAATTGAACTCAGGACCTTCGGAAGAGCCGGCAATGCTCTTAACTGCTGAGCCATCTCTCCAGCCCTATTTCTTTTATTTTTGAGACAGAATCTCAAATGACCTACACCCCACTGACCTTTAACACAAGATGTAGGCAAGAATGTCCTTGAACTACTGATGTTCCTGTCTCCATCTCCCAAATCCTGGGCTTACAGGCATATGAGGTCCTTGGGAGAGAACCCAGGGCTTCCTGCATGCTGTGAGTCCACTCTACCAAGTGAGCTATACCCATCGCTTAAAATGTTTCAGAATAAATGTTTTTATATTACTTGTATAGATTTAAGTCAAATTTTCAATTAGAAAAACCACTGGATCTTTTTATTTTTCATTTGAGAAAAAAAATCAAGTCAATTTTTTTCTGTTATGAAACATAAAATCTCTTTTATTGGGTTGACGTGTTCTCTCTTCTTTCTTCCAGAGATACTTGGATCCATACTTTTTTATTGTTTTCCATTGTGGGTTTAGAGTCCATGTAGCAAGAATCACCTTTTCCCATCAACTGTGTTATCAGGTTTTATGAAAGGAGAGAAGAAGGAGACAAGGGGAGGGGGGAAGGGGTATTGAGTCATATCTCTGTCACATCTCTGTCACACAAAAGGTTATTGACACAAACAACATGGAGGCATGGGCTGGGACTGGGGTGCCTGGAGTAAAGTTTCAGGCTCTCCTGGGGAAAGACATTAGAGTTGCACTATTTAAGACTTTGAGGGGCAAGTGAACTTGTTAATGTGACCTGATAAAGGTAGTGTATCAGGTCATAAGTAACTTATACAATGTGACAGAAATCATCCTGTCTCTGGGTAGAGGACTGAGGCGTGGTTACTATGTGACAGAGAGATGACACACCAGTCAGGCTCCCTTCCACTCCTGGGCTGCAGGATAGCTAGGTGTGTTCTTCAACCTGTTTGCAAACCTCTGCGTGTAAAGTCTGGTTACCTAGAGGGCCTGTGTTCTCTCGTGTATATTAGAGTCTCATATAACCCTGCGGGAGTTAAATCACGTCATAATGCAACTTGGAGCAGACTACATCTTGACAAATTGGCTATAGAGCAGGCAGCTATGAAAAAATGGTGCTACAGTCACAGGGACTTGGCATGGACTATTTGTCAACCTGGCCATCATAAAGTACATCAGGAGCAACAAACGGGCTTTGAAAGCATGTCCCCATGTTGACTAGGAGCCAATCCTTGATGCTAGGAATTCCCCAGCAAAGCACTGCCACTGTCACTAATTACTACATATCATCTGTGAACCACTGTCTTAAATCATGTCATAGCCCAAGGTGACAAAAAATATGCTCAGAGGCTCTTTGCTTAATCTAAGCAAAATACACAGCATGGGCTTCAACACTGAAAATGTAGTTTGAATACATCATCCTCGGTGCATGGCCTGTGAGCCAAGTCAGTTTTGTAGTAGATCACATGAAAGATGGTAAAGTTATCCTTCTATCTAATACAGAAGTGTGGAGAAACAGAAAACTATCCTCAGGGGATAAGTGCCCTTCTTAAGACTATCATTTACAATGAGATACTCATGATTAAAAAAAAAGCAATCCAGAGGTACTGGAAGGATGTGCTTTAGAAAATGTTTATTGTGAAGCGATCAAGGTTAGGATATACATGATTTGATGAAGGCATGTCGGTTGAAAAGTGAATGGCATGTTTTAAGCTGTGCACTTTCTAACTGCCAAGACCTGGATCTTTCAGAGCAGGCAATTTACACAGTAATCTAGCAAATCGAAATGAAATAACTGTCATTCGAAATCTTCAACAAACTCATTATTGGCACTTTGAAATCACTCTGTGTGCTTTAGAAACCAAAGGAAAAGGGTTTTTCAGTTCCCCAGCCCATCCATGGCCACTTTCTCTAGCTTGGCTTGCCAATATCAGCCAGCATAATTAATGTCATGATTTGACTTTAGCAAAGCTCAGTTTTAAGAGATGGTGGAGGCGCTAGGACTGTAGCTCAGAGTGCTTACCCAATACACACAAAGCCTTCAAGTCAGTCTTCAGTAGCACATAAACTGGGTATGGTGGAGCATGCCTGGAACCCAGGACTCAGGAAGTAGAAGCAGGTGGTTTCGGAGTTCAGGGTCATGCTCTACTACATAGTGAATTTACTTCTATCATGGACTTCAAGAGACCTCCCCCAAAATAAAAAGAAAGAAAGAAAAAGAAAAAGCACAAGTCAGATTGGTAGTGCCCACCTGTAATGCTAGCACTTAACAGGTAGAGACAGGAGAATCAGAAACCGAAGTTCATGTTTGGCTATATAGCAAGGTTTGATCCAGCCTGGGATACATGAGATGCCGTCTCAATGAACAATCAAACCAAAATAACTTTTTAAAAATCTACAAGGAGATGGTATCTCAATGAACACCCAAACCAAAACAACTTTTTAAAAACCTGCAGGAGATGATGAAAACTAGATGAGGAGAAGAATCCAAGGAGATAGTTCTGGAAAGAAACTTTAAAAAAAAAGAAAAAAGAAAAACTAAAGGCCTGGGGAGATGGTTCAGCAGCTGGAGTAATGGCTGTCCAAGCACAATGACTGCACTTCGCTTTTCCAGAACCCAGGTAAATGGCAGTAAATGATGGGTGGTTCTGGTATTTGCTTGTCTGGGAAGGCAGAGAGCTAGAGCAAGGTGGTGTGGGAAGATGTCTTAGTTACTTTTCTATTGCTGTGAAGAGACACCATGAGCAAGGCAAATTACAAAAGAAAGCATTTCATTTGAGACTTTTTTTTAATGTTTCAGAGGGTGAGTTCATGACCCTCACGGCAGAAAGCCTGGCAGCAGGCAAACATGGCACTAGAGCCGTAGCTGAGCACTTAACCTCCTGGTCGATAAGTTGGAGGCAGAAGGGATGGGGAGTGGCTGGGCCTAGCCATGGGATCTCAAAACCTCAAAGTCCATCCCCAGTGACATGACACCTCCAACAAGGCCACATGTCCTAATCTTTCCCAAACAGTTCTACCAAATAGGGTCCAGGCATTCAAAGACATGAGCCAATGGGGGGCCATTTTCATTCAAACTACCACGGAAGAGTAGTTGTACTGGCGCACTCTGGATTTGCTTAAGAGACCATGTCTCCAAACTATAAGGTAGATGAGTGATCAAGGAAGATTATGGCTACTCACTCCCACACACATATGCCAACATACATGCTAACTCATATATACATATAGCACACAAAAACACATGAAATGAAGAATAACATTTAAAATAACACGGTAACTTCATACTATAAAATTGTTGTCAAAGCATAAAAAATCTGCACATAAATGTGGATAGTTCTGCAAGAAAGCAGAAAAAAGAAAATGGTGCCTTCAGAGGCACCAACCTCTATGATGAATTCTGGAAGGAAGGCTGGTCCCAAGCTGTTGAAGAGGTGGAGCCAACCTTCAAGTGGTATGTTCCATTTTCACAAAATGAAAATACTAAAGATTCATCTGTTTCAAAGGATCTAAGAGGAGGGCAAAACCCACTTTCAACAGTTGTTTGAAATGGATTCTATTTCTTCTTCTTTTCATTTCAAGCCCGTTCCTAGAGAGACTTTCACATCGGCCCCAGGAGTGGAGAGAATTTTGTGAGGCAGCAGTAGGAGGAGCCTAGACAACCATAGCAATTGAATGAAGCCGACATTTCCTGTCTTCAGTTCACAGCTGCTTGCTTGAGGCCCCGAATGCCCAGTGCTGTTTTCATCCGGCATGAGCTTTGTGGACCAGGATCCACAAGGGAAGGGGAACCGAAGCCCTTCACACATATGAAACAAACACTTTGTAAAGCTGTGCTCCTGGGAGACAGGGGCCAGAGACAGGAAGTCTCTCCCTCTGTAGGTTGGAGGTGACAGCCTGGCCCAGGGGACAGTACATTGCTACCAAAAGCACCACTTTCACATTAGTTCTGACACACTGTTAGCGTCTGTCATTTACCACCTGAGAAGAATGAAGCAGCAAGATGAAAAAGAACTATCCTGGTGTCTCATTTGCAAGGGAAAAAAATGATCTCATACACAGCTAAGGTTTCAGGCATGGAATATGAGATATTAAGAGTTCAAAAAAGTACAGAGGTCAAAAGAATCAATAACCACTAAAAAGTGGTCAAGAAGGGTCTGAAATTGTGTCTTTCCCTTTGATTCATTATTCGGAACTCAAGAAAGCAAATATTTGGAGTCAGGGGAACATAAAGCTAGTAAATGCATTTTGCAAATAGCAACTATCCCACTGTCTGCCTTTGCTTCCTGAATAGGATTTCATATTATTAACTAACCTTTCTCCCAGGACATTAAGTGATTTCACAGGCTCTAAAAGGCAATAGTAGCCAAACAAAAAGGCAGATAGAATGCTGGCTGCCTCATACTGTTAGTGTGGCAGGACGATGACACAAAAAATAACAAACACAAGCTCATTACATGCTCATTATCATCTTAACCTTGATTTTTGGATAGCTTATGGTAGCATTATTATAATCTGAAATCTCTAGCCTACATAATGAATTTTCAATCCACTTAGAATGCAGCAAAAAGCACTACTTTTCAAGACCAGACGCCAGCAAAACACACAAGACACACCTGCCTGACACCTGCTGTTGTAAATCAAGTTTTATTTATTTATTCGCTTGTTTGCTTGTTTGAGACAGCACTCACGTGGCCGAGGATGTCTTTACATATGCTGGGTAACTGAGGATGACCCTAAGCATTTGGTTTTCCGACCACCAGGTGTTTGGATAACAAGAGTGAGCCATTCTGCTTCGTTTATTCAGGCCTGGGGGTGGAACCCAGAGATCTGAGCATGGAGGGTACGGACTGTGCCACCTGAACTCCAGTTCCAGTGAAGCTCCATTTGCTTACCTACTGTCCCCATCTGCTCTCACACAATGGCAGAGGCTGACCAGTTGGCACAGGGACTGCATGGCTCACAGGGCCTAAAATACCACCAGGCTCTTTACAAAGGACAACTGCTGACATAGTCAACATTTTCTTGTTTATCCCCTTACTGTACAACAGACATGTGTAAAATTTCAGTATCTGTTGCTTTGTTTTTGTGAATAAGATTATTTCGGGGCTAGATTCCAAGTAATCCACTATCACTACCAATTTACTTAACCATCCCTTGAATCTAGGGTGGCCGTATGGCTTGCTTTGGCATGAGAAGGTACTAGAAGAGGCCTGGAAACTTCTACTTCTTCTCTTGGAGCCTCAAATCACCCGGTGGAAAGGCTGTTACCTCCTGCTGGAGAGAAGCCTCACTAGGCCTGGACACTTCAGGCCTGATGTCAGTCTCTGATGAAGTCATCTTGGAAGTCATGGCTTCACATGAGCTCGCAGCTAGGATGCAGCCGCCGAAGCATCCAGGGCCAATACCATATGTGGTAGAACTCCCTGTGCAACCGACACAGTGAGGACAGTCAACCACTGCTGCTTTAAATCACCAAGTTTGTCATTGCATAGCCATACAGGAACTCACCTTAAGGTTTTTATGCTCCATTTAGTTTTGCTCAACTTTTAAAAAGCTATTTAAAAGTAGTGCTAGGACAAGATACCTCCATCATCTTTATAACATAAAAGCAAGAAACATCACCATGTTTGAATGGCAGTGTGAGCCACTGCATGAAAGGTACCTCTCCTAAACCAGACACAAACTGGAGAGAATCATCTCAGAAAGGGCCGAATCAATTGGCAACAACAATAAGATGCACAATATAAACTAAATGTTGCGGGAATTCTCTATAATCCACTGCCTTAGTGGTAACGGGTTTTAACATTTCTTCTTTGAAGACAGCATTTTTTCCCTCCGATACAGGAAACAAACCAGGAAATGTTTCAGTGGAAATCAAACATGGTTGGCCTACTACTGGGTACCTAGTCATAAGTATCTCAAAAGGTATTTGCATACCAACGGTTTTTGCAGTGTGCCTTATAGTAATAATAGCCAAGAAGAGAAGCAGAAGCCATGTAAATATCAACTGGCAAATGAATGGAAAACAAAATGGCCGTACATAGAATATTACTCAACCTTTAAAAAGCAAGGAAATTCTGGCACATGCTACAGCATATATGATTCTTAAGGGCATTGTGCTAAGAGAAATAATCAATGCACAAAAAAACAAACACTGTATAAATTCACTTATGTGAGGTCCATAGAATATCAGATTGATAGAGATAAAGGCAACAGTGGTTGCCCAATGTTGGGAAGAGTTGAAAATGAAAAGGTTCTGTTTTTATGAACAAACTTCCAGATGTGCTATAGGAAAAAGTTCCAGTGATTTGCTGTACACAGTTAACCATGCACTTTAAAAAATGCTAAATGGAGAGAAAGTGGGTAAAGACACTTGCAGAGATGCAAACCTGACAACCTCAGTTTGATTCTTGGAACTCACACATAGTAGAAAGAGAGACCTATAGCACCATTACAAAGTTTTCTGATCTCTGATTTTCACCCATGCATTATGGTGTGCACCCCTCCCAGCCCTCACATATACACAGTAATAATTTTTTTGTAAATCAGATACTTAATGGGAAGCCAGGCATGATGATACAGGCCCGTAATTCATCTGGGAGAGAGAGTCAAGAGGATCAGAAGTTCAAGGTCATTTTCCAGTATATAGTGAGTTCAAGGTCATCGTGGGATACTTGAGAATCTGTCTCATAAAATCAAGAAAAGGGGTAGGGGGATGGAGAGGTGGCTCAGTAGTTAAGAGTACTTGTTGTTCTTGCAAGGGACCTGAGTTTGTTTCTCAGCACCCACATGGAGGCTCACAAACATGCATTTATTCTCGTTCCAGAGAACCCAACCAGCATGCATGCAAAACATTCAGACATATAAAGTGAAGCAAATAAATTTATCTAAAAATAAAAAAATAGAAAAAGTTAAGCTGGTGAAGGTACTATAACAGTAACTGAAAAACAATTTTAAATTGCTTTTTAAGTAGGAGATGCTAAGGAAAAATGCCAGATTCTGGTGACCAGCTATAGCCGTGGAATAGTGGGTGATTTTTACTGTTTTATTTGTGCTTTGCTATGTCTGCCTTTTAACTTGCCTTTATTTTTTGAGTCGAAATGCTAGTTGCCTATGATTTTCAAAGAAAGTGAGAATAGTTTGTTAAAATTATATTAATTATCTTTGCATTTTTAGAAAAATGTCTGAGTCTCTGTAGGATGAAGGGAATAATTGAAGTATAAAAATAAATGTTAGAAAGCAGAAACGTGTAGCATTATTTGTAAACTCAAAAGTAAACAAAAGACATAAAAAGAGGCGGGGGTGATGATGCCACAAGTCCCAAACGTGTACTCCCAGGAATTGGTAAGTAAAGGATTTGAGAAATCCCATAATCTTTGAGAGAACTGGAAAACTCATAAATCTTCAAAAAGGGAGGAGGTCTGAATTTCAAAGTCGATCTGGTTCAAACTTTTATGTTCTCAATGATCCTATGCCAGCCATTCAGAAGCTTGGAAATAAAAAGCATGACAAGTTCTCATGGTTCACTTCAGAAAGCTTAGACAGTAACAGAGTTTCTAGAGGTGCTGTCTGCTGGATGATTCTGGCACAACCTATGTGGAGCTAGTATTTCAGCAGAGGCGTTCCTCAGTCGATTGTCAAAATCATTAAAGACAACGGGTAGTTAATGAACATGAATTTATGAAAGCGGGCTGCATGAAAATGTGTACGAAAAGCAATTCGGCTTTATAAATGGGTTCTTCGTGTTTAACCTGCGGGAGAGGGCGTGCTGGCCAGCTGCGGGACAGGGGCTGAGGAGGGGGACTCGAGTCCAAGGCTCATACTGGAGGAAGGAATACTTAGGTGTTGCTTCTGTTTGGTACCCTATCTCTAAACTCTAAGGAGGCACTTCCAAAAGTGTTCAAGCGGTTGTCTGCAATCTCTAGAAACCGCCAGTCGGAGAGCAAGCCAATCAGGACGAGTGCCCTCCTCCTGTCCCGCCTTGCCTCTCTACCGCCGCCTACTGGCGAGTCATAACCAAAACCTGAGGCAGGCAGCCGGCCAAGAGAAAAAGGGCTTTGAAGAGCTCCTTTCTGGGCCTGCGGTGCAGTTCAGTCATTAAAGGCTAGGCTAATAACCAAAAAGACAAGAGTGCTGTTCCCAGAAAAGCCAGAACGCTGCAGAAAACTGTAGATTGTGAGCTCTTCGATCATTGCTGAAAGAATGGCAACATCTGAAACCTCTTAATTCCCCGAAAGAGGGTCTGCGAGAGGGTTCTGTCGGGAATAAAGTACCTTCTGTAGGTCAGTGAAAAGAGTGCCAGAAAGCTGTCCTTTGACCTCCTCACACCTGTACTGGTGTGTGCGTACACACAATAAGTAAATGTGTATTTTTAAATTAAAAATACTCAAGTGCATAAAATATATCAGCTGTTTAAAAATTTCGAGCCTTGATTCTCCAAAATCAAGAGCTAAGAAACTAAGGTTTTCATTTCAGAGTGACTTCTGAAAGCCGAGAAGATTCTGCTTCATTAATAAATACCACTTTACTTATTTAATACTTATGTACCTATTTAATATTGTTTGCTGTTGTTAGTTTTTTGTTTTGTTTTGTTTTACCATGTAACTCAGTATGGCCTGGAATTCCTAATATAGGCTAGGATGGCCTATCCTCTTGCCCCTGCCTCCCTAGTGTTGGGATGAAAGGCATGTCCCACCATGCCAGGCCGTGTTTGTTTTTTGTTTTTTTTTGTTTTTGAACAATTTTGTTTCATTTTCAAATTTGTGAAAATTTTCAATATGTCTCCCCACCTCCTTTCCTTACCACCCTCTCCACCTTCCCATCTCTCCCTATCCAACTTTGAGATTACTTTTTTTAAAAAAGAAATTACTTCCCCATAGTGTCCAATTTGTGTTAGTGATTAGGCTTGCTATGATTTTTTTTGTCTCAGGTTTAGCTAGGGATTTTTAAGGATAATGTGTAGTTTTTCAATAGTTTGGTTTCTCTCTTTTCTGTGAAAAATACATACTGGAGTATTCTGCACACTAGCAGAGACAGTTATAAGAATTTAAAACTAAGGGAGATCTGTAATGTAACCTGACATAAATGATAAAAACAAGGGCAGCTCTTGGTTGCAAATTGAAAGCAAAGGGGTGATGCTGACATCCTGCTATGGTCAGCTCTTCTCTGCTCAGCCTGAAGGGCAGAGGGTACATGCAATTTGCTGAGAAGAACATTGATTATGAGGGCAGGCTTCTTGCATGCTAATTAACTTTTGACAAGGGTTGTACAAAATTTAAGAGCATTTAGTTACTCATTGCTCAAGTTACAAAAGAAATTTGTGCATTTATAAGAGGAAAATTTGTTTTGTTTTGTTTTGTTTTACCAAAATATGCCATGGTATCTTTTCATATAATATCTCAGCACAGTAAAATACAGGCTTCCTGCTTTTGTTATTGATGATGGCTGTTGATGGTTATATTTTAAGGTTATTATTTTATTTTATTGTAAGTGGAGACTGTTCGTTTTCCGGATGCCCAGACCCGAATAATCACATAGAAACTATATCAATTACAACATTGCTTGGCTTATTAGGTCAGGCTTCTTATTAACTAACTCTTACATCTTAAATCAACCCATTTCTATTAATCTGTGCATCACCACGAGGTCATGGCCTACCAGCAAGGTTCCAATGAGTGTCTTTCTCCTTTGGCAGCTACATGGCATCTCTTTGACTCTTCCTACCCACTTTCTCTATCTCTCTTCCAAATTCCAGTTCAGCTTTACTCTGCTAAGCCACTGGCCCAAATAGATTTATTTATCAACCAATAAAAGCACCACATATATAGAAGGATATCCCACATCATGTCTATGAGTGTTCTGCCTGCATGTATATGGTATGTGTAGAAGACAAAAAAGGGCTTCAGAGCCCCTGGAACTTGAGTTACGGATGGTTGTGAGCCACCATGTAAGTGTTATGAACTAAACCTGGGTCCTCTGCAAAAGCAGCAAGTGCTCTTAATTGTGGCCTTTCTAGCTCCTAAAGTACAGGTTTTAAAATCCAAGGGGGGAGAACTGGTTTGCCTCACTGAATAGCAAATCTGAGCTCACTCAGAAATGATCCAGTGTGGTGTCTGCCCTAGTCAGCACAATATTGGCAGTGATCTTTGGATGACTATTCAAGTCCTTTTCACAAAGCCATAAATAGTTGTGCTGGAAACCAGTTGGTGAGCAAGTAGCAGACCATTGTTCTTACTCTGGCTTTTATCACACTGTACAGTTACTATTGTTCCAGATTTTTATTGTTGTTATTTCTAATTTCAATATGAACACCAGAATAGGCACACTTAATTGTTCATAAAACACCGAGAGTAAGATGGAAGAGATGAAGATATTTGGGAAACGTTTCAAAGAAATATCAATTTTTCATGTACTTTTATTTTCTTTTTTGGAGCTGAGGACTGAGCCTAGGGTCTTTTGCTTGGTAGACAAGGGCTCTACCACTGAGTTAAATCCCCAACCATGCATGTACTTATTTTCCTTTTAGCTTATTATCTTATAAATAGGTCTCACAAGAAAAATCAGCCTTAAGCATAATACTCAGGAATTCCTAAAGTCATGCCCTTGATGAAGAAGCTCTAGAAAGTGTAGGAGGTACTGCCTAACCATCCCAGTTTCTGAGTATGCGACCTAGAACCAGACTGACGTTTGACTACAAAGAACTCTGTAACAGTGCTGTTAGGTACAGTTGAATTAGTGAAAAGGAAGGGGAGAGGAATTAGTTCACGGTATTGTATCTGGATTATAGGTTACCGTATAACAGCTGGTAGGATAATTAAATCATATATTTGTGTAAATAATACACATGCATGTCTACATCCAGATGCATGTCTGTAGAGATACAATCTGCATGTATGTCAAAAGTATGAGGATGAGTTAAAGTAACATGTTTCATATTCATAATCTGACCTCACAATACCACGGACTCAGGCGAATGTTGATTCTGGGAGAAGGAAGGAGCAGGGGGTGGGAGATGAACTAAGGATGAAAGAGAACGTTAGCTCAATACAAAAGCTTTTCTTTCTATTTCAAATGGTGATTGGAAACAAATATCACAGACTAGTAACAGCCCATCTAATGGTACACATATGTATTCTGTTTTCTTTCCTGGCTATTATGGTCTAAATAGGAAATGTCACCCGAAGGCTCTTGTGTTCACTGCTTGGCCCATAGTTAGTCTGAGAGGTAGCAGGGCCTACCTGGCGGAAGCAGGTCTCTAGGGACCCACCTTCTAAGACTGTGTCAGCTTCTTGATCTCTCCTCTCTACTGCCTGTCTACAGTGAGATGAACAGCCTCTGCCGCCAGCTCCCACCACTGCGGTGTGATTTGTTGTACTCCGTCATAACCTCCATACCAGGATGGACTGAACCCTGTGAAATCTTGAGCTAAAATCGATCTTTTCTCCCTTTAAGTTCTTTACATCAGACATCTGTCATAGCGATGAGAAAAGCTAGTACAAAGTCTTCTGGAAATTAATTTGTAAGGCCCTCTTAATGCCCCTCCCCACAAGACTTCATGCTAACTACAAAAATCCCAAGGTGTGATTCTGCCTGTCTCCATTTTCTACCTTATTATCTGAGCACTAGCAACAGCTAGCACATGTTCCTAGGGTATCTGGTGGACTCTGAATATGCTAAAATTTCAGCCATTTGGGCCAAGGCAGAGAAGTCTGAGCTCTACTGTAGACTATAAAACGTGAGCAGCACAAAGGCACAGTGTGGACTTAGCTACTGAAGCTTAAGTAGTCACTCCAAATCCCAGTGGCTTAAAACAGTATGAATTTATTATTGACCTATAGTATACAATTACTTGAAGAGTTCTGCTAAACTGGGCTATCCTTGGCTGATTGTAGATAGCTCATGTATGGATCTAGCCTTGAAGGCAGGCTGAACTAAAACAGTTTCCCTCAAATGTTGGCCAATTAGCTGATTATTGAGGCAGTGCAAATAGTCAAGCCAGCTGGGTTTTGTCACTTGGCAGGTTATCCTGGACTTGCCTGTTTCTCAGCAAGGTTCCAAGGGAGGTGATGGAAGGGAGTCCCTTCTGTCATATTTTCTTGGCCATGGCAATTCACAAAGCCAGACAGATTTAATGAAAATAGATAGTCCACCTTTATTAGACTTCAGAGTCACAAAGACTAGGGAAGAAAGTGAGTGTGGTGGGAATATTGCCAGTACAAAGATTTAGAAAAGTTTTGGAGTTCATATACCATGCTACGAGTTTGTATAGAGTTTCAATAAAATGCTGCAATATATAACAGGTAAGATATATATTAAATAGAACTTTACTAGGGTTTTCCTCCAACAATGTTTGTATTATTTGTTTTGATAATGTATTTTATTTAAGTAATTTTTAAATGATTTAATTTTTATGTGCATTGGTGCTTCGCCTACCTGTATGTCTGTGTGAGGGTGCCAGATCCCCTGGAGCTGGAGTTTCAGACAGTTGTAACCTGCCGTGGGTGCTGGAAATTGAACTCGAGTCCTCTTCCTGGAAGAGTGGCCAGTGCGCTTAACTGCTAAGCCATCTTTGTTGTGCTTATTTATTTCATAAAGAGGTCTCATGTGTCCCAGGCTGGCCTCAAACTCAATATATAGCCAAGTATGACCCTGATCTCCTGATCCTCCAGCCTGGGGTTACAGGTATACATCACCTCACCTGGCTTCAGACTTATGTAATGCCCAACCACATTTAAACAGACTTTGTCCCCTGAGAAAGCTATATTTTTATACAGCTCACAAATTATCTCACTTCAAATTATTTTCTGGTTACTAATGGACAACCAATAGAGGCTAGCGACCCGAATTTCCCTCCAAAGTCCCCTTTGTCACAGTGAAGAGTGAGCTGTAAATACAGTCTGCAGACTGGCATAATTTACCCTGCACCAAAGCAGATCTCCAAAAAGACTTATTAAATAATCCCATGGAAAGTTATAAATCTAACTGGGGAAAGAACAAATCAATAGGAAAACACAGTGGAGCACTTGCCTACCTGGGATTTTTGCAACCTTCTGGAAGGGTGAAGATTGATGCTGCAAAGAAATCCCCAACATGAAGGCTTGTACAGATGAAGTGGTCTGCATTATTTGTAACAATTCATTTATTCGGGATGTCACTAACCTCTATCTGCATTAAATTTTCTTTCCTTTTTTTGCTTATATCACAGTATCAGCTTACATCCTGTCTGTGCAGCAGAAGATTGTGGAAACCAAAGAAGTGTAAAGATATTCATGATACACATTTGTTCCTCAAAGAATTGTAGAAAGACACAGGGCTCACATTTCTGACCTTCAGATGTCATGTGAACTCAAAGAAGAGGAGAATAGAAACCCAGTCTTTCATAGGGAGTGATGTATAGAGGAAATGCACCAGATTGCTGGATAAATGGGTCTTCATGGTGCATGTTGCATAAATTTGGTGCAGAGCAAAAAAGTCAGTCTTACATTTAAAAAAATATATAATTTACATGCTGCAATACTCACTGGCTGGGGAGATGGTTCAGTGGGTGAAGTTCTTGTCACACAAGCATGAGGACCTGAGTTCAAATCTCCTGAACCCACATGAGAGCTGTGTGCAGTAGCATGTCTGTAACCCCAATGGTCCTATGAAGAGGAAGTAAAGACAAGACCAGCCCTGGAATTTCTCTGGTCGGTTAGTCTAGTGTATGCAGTCATATAACAAAGAAAAGATCCTATAACAACAAAATAACATGTGCACAATGGAAAATGTATGCCTGTCTCATTCCACAAAAAAAGCTGAAAAAATTAATAATAAAAAAGACTCCAGAGAATATTCACAAGAGCAACACGGTGGTCAGCACTATCTGTTCCAGGCTTTTTCTTTTGGGCCACCAACCTGCTCCCAAATCATGACACAGAGACATATTATTAGTTTTGAATACCCGGCCTTAGCTTAGCTTTTTTTCTGGGTAGCTCTTAGAACTTAACCTGTTTCTCTTCATCTCCATTTTGCCTCAGGGCTTATTTGCCTTTCTTGTTTCTGTATATCTTGCTTTCACTGCTTTTCTCTGTCTGCCTGGCTTCTTGTCCTGGATGTCTCTTTCATTCTCTCCTCCTTCTTCTCTCACTCTTCTCCCTTGTTCCTTGAGCCCAGATTTCTCGTCCTATTTTTTTTCTCTGCTTGCTAGCCCCACCTATCCTTTCTTTGATGAGCTATTGACTGTTCAGATCTTCACTAGACCAATCAGGTGCCTTAGGCAGACAAGGTGAAATAGCAACACAACTTTACATAATTAAGCACATATTCTTCCATCATTAAATAAATGCAGCGCAGACAAATGTAACACACCTTTACACAGTTAAAGTCATAGTCCACAGTGCAAATGTAACACACCTTTACACAGTTAAAGTCATAGTCCACAGTGCAAACAAATGTAACACACCTTTACACAGTTAAAGTCATAGTCCACAGTGCAAATGTAACACACCTTTACACAGTTAAAGTCATAGTCCACAGTGCAAACAAATGTAACACACCTTTACACAGTTAAAGTCATAGTCCACAGCACAGACAAATGTAACACACCTTTGCACAGTTAAAGTCATAGTCCACAGCACAAACAAATGTAACACTTCTTTGCCTAGTTAAAATAATATTCCACAACAACTATCAGATTCCAGAAATGTCCATCATTCTAAAGAATCTGTATACCTTTTACTCTCAGTTCCATCCTGTAGACAGATATTTCTGTCCCACCAAGACCCACAGCCACTACATCCCAAAGAAACACACAGAGGTCTACATTAATCATAAGCTGGTTGACCTATTAACTCAGGCTTCTTTTTATCTCTTACATCTTAAATTAGCCCATAATTCTTGTCTGTGTTAGCCACATGGCTTG
>LOJH01039067.1:0-12600 GCA_001685095.1 Ellobius talpinus | reverse complement strand
TGTGTGTGTGTGTGTGTGATGCTGGAAATAGAACCCAGGGCTTCACACATGACAGGCAAGCACTTTATTATCAAACCACACCCCCACCACCATAAAATCTAGTTAAATTCTTGCCGAACTGCTGCAAAGTGCCCCCTCCCTGTGCGCGTGCGTGCACACGCGCCCGCACATGCCAGAGTATAGCATTGGTGTCCTGCTCCATCACTCTCTACCTTATTCCTTCCAGACAGGGTCTCTCACTGACTCCGGAGCTAGGCTGCTGACCAGTTAGTCCCAGCAATCCTCCTGCCTCTACCAATCATAGCACGGGGGTTCCAGGTGTAAGCACTCACACGTGGGTTCTGTCCTTGGGCTTGGGTAACACACGCTCTTACCCACTGAGCCATCTCTTCATCCTCGTGTTCATTTTTATCAAGGAAGAAAAGATTAGAGGGGGTTGCTTAGCCCAGCTGCAGGGGAGCCAGGATGGGAAACACAATCTTGGATTACAGTGCCTCTGACCTGTTCACTGGCCCTGGAGGTCCCTCTTCTGAACCCATGGGGACATCTAACACACACTGAATGTTTAACTAAAACACACTAGCACAGCAGAGGCTGGGATAACCCATCCTTCCTCCCCCTCCCCCTTCTCCTTGAACTAATTCTTTAGAATGTTACAGACATTACTTTGTATCTTTATCATATCCACCGTTATTCCTTTCCCAGCTCTCAGTGGCTCCCATGCCCATGTTTCCCTCAACATACCTCCTCCCAACTTCAATCCTTTTTATTTCATTTGTTAACAACATCTCATTGAGTCCAGTTAGTACTGCCTATATGTGGGTGGGTGTAGAGTCACCCAGTGGAGCATGGCCAACTTAATAGTAGTCACACCCCCAGAGGAAAATGCTATTTTGTTTCTGGCTGCCATCAACTGCTAAGAGCCCCTCACCTAGAGGTGGGATTGCATCAGCTCCTGCCCCATCCATACTGGAATTTTGACCAGCTCTATCTTGTGCTGTTGTTTTCTCAGGCGGCCACAGCTGCGACGAGTTCATGAGTGTGGTAGCATTGTTGTGTTTGGAAGTCATCATTTCACGACACTCCTCTGCATCCTTTGGTCTTTACAGTCTTTCCATCTCCTCTTCCACGGAGATGCTCCTTGAGTCTTCACAGGAGAGTCAGGGAGTGCAGAGAGCCGGTGAGGATGGGGAAGCTGGAATGGTAGAATTTTTCTTTGTAGCATTTTCTCTTCAGCACACCACATACCTTGGGAAATTATAATATGGAACGAGAAAAGCCATGGGAGGGAGGAGGTGTACTGAAGTCCCCAGGAAAAGGACATATCTCTGGAAAGGGTCTAAAAGGTTGACGGACTGATTAAAACTACAGTAATTGTGAAGAGCTAAAACATTGCAGGTCCAGAGCCAAATTGGCTGAACTTTCTTTATCCTCTTAAATGTCCATTTATGGCCCACCTGTTTCATCTAGCATCCCTGGGACTATGAACTAATAGCCTTGTTGGAATATGCAAATGCACCCCTAGCTTCCACCATTCCGTCAGATCTTCTGCGGCCTACATCAAAGCCCCTTGCTCCCCTGTAACATAGGCACCTGCTGAGTCTACCACTGTACTTGAAACCGTGGCTGGCTTTGTAACTTTCCTCATTCAGCTCCTCTGAAAACGCCATGAAACTCTTCCCACATTGGAACATGGTCTTTGGGGTAGCCAGATGCGTTAGGGTTTCTATGGCTGTGGTAAAAACACCATGACGAGAAACAACTTGGGGGAGGAAAGAGTTAATTTTATCTTGTTCTTCTAGGTAACAGTCCATAATTGAGGGAAGTCAGGGCAGGAACCTGGAAGCAGGAGCAGATGCAGAGGCCGTGGAGGGCGATGCTTACTAGCTCGCTCCTCATGGTTTGCTCAGTTTTCTTTCGTATACACCCCAGGATCAGCATCCTAGGGGTGGTACCACCCACAGTGGGCTGGGCCCACCCACATCAATCATCAATCAAGAAAATACAACATAGGCTTGCTCATAAGCCAGTCTCGTGGCGGTGTCTTCTGAATTGAGCTTCCCTCTTCCCAAATGTCTCTAGTTTCTATCAAGTTGATATAAAACCAACCAGCCAGCACACCTGGGTCTCATGCTCTGGGGCTGTGGTCGCTCGTCTTTGACTCCAGAATAAACCCTCTTCTATTCCCTTAGAGATGAAAGCCGTTTTTGTGTGAACCAGGGAAAGAAGAGGCTTGTGAAATAAACAGAAGTGTTAGGCTGGAAGACAAAGGCGGAAGCTTGGGAAAACAAAGAGGATGACTTTGCAGAACCATGGTTTGGTAATTGCTATTTAAGTATGAGAGCCTATTAATTATCCTTATCAAAATAGTGTTCATTAGAATCCATAATCGCCTTGTCATAAAAGAGGGTGTGCGTTGTGAACCACCAGGCAAGCAAACCCCCCCATGACTTTAAAGCTACATGGAGCGAGCTCTTCCCTAAGGAAAGAAGAAATCTCGGGCTAACTTTACCCCAACTATTATGGGCAAGGTGTGCTGTAGGGAGTGTCTGAGGCAAAGATGTTATTTGTTTCCCCTCTTCTTGTGAGCATCTCTAAGTGCTTGGTCATCTGTCAGTCTGTCACTCTGTTCTGAACTGCAAGTTCATATAGTATAAGTTATAAAAGATTGATTTGTTGATACTTGGGAGACTTTAGATTTTGTAATGTGCATGCTGTGTGGCAGCGCCCATGGGAGTCACGTGGGAAGGAGCAGCCTAGGCATTAGACATGGAGGAGACTGAAGATAGGGCAAACTTGGGACCTTTGCAAGGCCGTGTTAGGAAAGAGAAAGCAATGAGGTGAACTCAATTGGCCCTTGTCCTTGGGTTCCATGAATGCCAGTTCACCTGATAGGAACCATGGTGAAGGCTCTGGGATGGAGCCACGGTGAAGGCTCTGGGATGGAGCCACGGTGAAGGCTCTGGGATGGAGCCACGGTGAAGGCTCTGTGGTGGAGCCACGGTGAAGGCTCTGGGATGGAACCACGGTGAAGGCTCTGGGATGGAGCCACGGTGAAGGCTCTGCGGTGGAGCCACGGTGAAGGCTCTGGGGTGGAACCACAGTGAACGCTGTTGGTGACTGAAGTTTACACATTGGGCTCATAGTGACACCCATCAACAGTAAGTACCTCAAGTCTGTCTTTACGTAGAGTCTTACTGTTTAGCTCAGGGTGGTCATGACCTCAAAATCCTCCAACCTCACTCTCCCAAGTGCTGGAAGATAGTCAATCCCACTCCTAAGTCTTAATGTGGGAAAAACATGTTTGGTCTGGAGAAAAGTTCATGATAACATGAAGAGGACATGCTTACAAAATACTTGAAAGGGAGTAAATAAGGGCATTTTCCAGCTAGTGTGTGATGACGTCATGAGCTGAGTACTGGCACCTTCAAGGACACGTGGACAACCTTGGCTCTTGTTTGTGTTGTCTGCGTTATGCTTTTTGTTTCTAGGTTATTTTAGGAGGATATAATATTAATCAGATATTTTCCATCTTACCTTAGTTAAAATGATTAAATTTATCCATGTATGTGTATGTGTGTGTGTGTTTGTTCACACACACGTGGAAATCAGAGGACAACTTGGAATCAGTTCTCTCTGCTGTGTGGTTCACCTGGTGTGGAACTCAGGCTATCTCGGCAGCAATCACTTTTATCTGCTCAGCCATCTTGCCAACCCCAGTTCAGATTTTGTAAGATTTTTAAGAGCTCTTCCTTCATGATTAAGTTGTAAGTAGGGGCTTTTAGAAGCCTGACTCCAGCATTTGGGAAGTTTTGGGGAGACTGTTTTATGAATGAACAACATAAAAATAAGAAAAGCTAACTAAAAATAGGATGTGGGTTTTACAGAATAAACTCTGTGAACCTAATTAAAAAGCATGTTAAAAGGGCAGCTTTTGGCTAAACAAAAAAGAAAACAGCAGAAACAGGAATGGCATCCACATTTGCTGTTGGTCTAACCACGGATTTATCCCCAGTGCTTTCTTTCTCACCTGGTCCCCATGGGAACGCAGATGCTTGCCTTCCCAGCAGCACCTGGGAATTTTCTAGGCTGGGGAGGAAGTTTGGGAAAGGCTTTGTTTATTCAGGCAGGCAGGCAGGCAGGCAGGCAAGCGCGCGCGCNACACACACACACACACACACACACACACACACACACACGAGATGGGGAGGAGGGAGGTTTCTCCTTGTCCCCTTCTCGCTGAACGCACACGGGCTGTGACAGCTATCTTGTAGTAAAGAGCAGGACAAACAAAAACCCCCGACCTTGGGACACAAGCCCTGATTTCATCAGGCTTCTACTGTGGTTTGAAGACAGTTTGAGGTCTTCAGAGTTTCCGTGTTCACAGATCAGTCTTTGGGGAGGCCTTACAGAGGTGTGGTGGGAACCTGGAGTGCGGAAGCCTCATGTGAGGTTTTTGGGAGAATGCCCTTGTAAGTGGCTTGTGAGAGCCTGGTCTCTTCCCCTCTCTGATCTGTGTATTTTGTTTTGCGACCACACCCCCTGTAACATATACTGCTGTCACCAAAGACCCAAAGCCATGAGGTCACTCCGTCTTTACTGGAACTTCCAGAATGGCAAGCTAAAGCCAATCTTTCCCTCTTGGGACTTAAATGCCTCAGGTCTTTTGTTTTTACTACCAGAAAGCTTACAAATGTGGCTGTTCCCTGAGAGCCAGCAGTTAGATTTCTACAACTACAATCAATCTGTGTTATTTTAAAGATGTTTCTAGAAATGCTTACATTATTTGAAGCTAAAATAGTTTTAATGAATTTTGACGCTCTTCCTCGTTGACAAAACCAGCCTGTTTATGAAATTGTAGCAGCTGATAGTGACTGAGGGTGTGTGTTATTTTGACTTATCTTCTAATCTTCATGCATTTCCAAGAGACATTTTTAATAGTAAAAATGTTTTAATTGCTATCCATATATGTTCTGTGTGGAATCATGTCTCTATGTTTGATTTTTGAGAATGAGTAAATGTATTTTGTGAGAGATGGGAGAAAAAAACAAAACAACCCTCATTCAAACTCTGACACAAGGAAGCAGGCAGTAGTTTTATTTTATGGGGAAAATCGGGCTCAGATAAGAATTTTGTATAAAATTCCACATCCTATCAAAATCTGTGAGGAATGCTCACAGATTTTTATTCTCTCTTGAATCAACAAGCTAAAAATCCAGATTTATTTTGCATCTTTAATATATCTTTCACTCTGTAGTCCTGGGAGGATGGGAGTCTCATCATATAACTCATATTGGTCTTGAACTGACGATTACTCCTGGTATAATTTCTTTCCAGAGCTGAGGAATGAACCCAGGACCTTATGCATTTGAGGGAAGACGCCTTAGAATTATGCCCCAGCTTTCTCTCCCCTCCTTCCTCTGTTTCAGGGTTCCAGTGCTCTCTCCACAGACTCCCTTGGTCTTTTTCTCCTTGACTATTTTGTTCTTCTCTGCCCCAAGGGCTTCTGTTTGTACAGCTGTGGCTTGTGTTGAGAATTTTGGTTCTATTCTTATAACTGAACTCCCTGTAGCTTCTCTCTGTTTGTTTCTCCTACATCCTCTGTGCTGGGAGTTTTACAGTCTGTTCAGAAGACCACTAGTGTCTTTTGTACTAAAAGCAGGATTTTGATGTTTCCCAGGGTAGGCTTGGACTCAGGGTCTGCTCACCTCAGCTTTCTGAGTACTGGAGTTACAGGTTTCTCCCACTCAAGTTTTCTTAAGACCTCACTTGCCTCCTGACAGATACCTGGATCCATCCATCTAGCACAAGTAGAGGCTAGAGGTTGACACTGGGAATTCCCTATTACCTTAAACATTCTGTGAGTATGAACGTATGTGGGGTATATAGGTGGCACAGCACACATGTGGAGTTCAGAGGATAACATGTAGATGTTATCTCCTACCATGTTAGTCTGGGTGACTGAACACAGATTGCCACCTTAGTGGTAGGCACCTTTACCTACTGAGCCATGTTACTGTCCAAACCTCCTGATTTTAGTACATTTACATAGAGAAATCTTGATTGCAAAAAAAGTTTTACAAATTTTTACTCTGTGTGCATGCTGGCAAGTGCCACACAGTGTGTGTGTGTGTGTGTGTGTGTGTGTGGCAGGGGAAGTGTCAAAGGACAATTCCTGGGAGTCTCGCCTTCTGCTTTGTTGTATTTTGCCACAGTATAGCCTACCCAGACGAGCTGGCCTGCAAACTTACAGGTGATTCCTCTGTCTCGACTACCTACCTCTCCAGGGGAGTGTGCTGAAATTACAGATGTGTACTCCTACATCTGGTTTTACACATGGGTTCTAGGAATCAAATTCAGGCCCTCAGCCATTTTTTGCCCTGAGTCATTTCCCCGGGGTGCCCCTGTCCCCAAGACACTGATTGTGTTAATAATAATGAGCATTTCCATGGTGCTTTACATGTATCAATTCACCTTATTCTTGAAACTGTGAGAGGCAGGAGCACTTTGCAGACCTATTTTAAACTCTCAGAAATAGATATATAGATCCAGTCAACTGCCCAAAGATGAATCCAGAGAAAAAAGACTGACGTAATGATTGACTTCAGAAATATGGGTCATCCACTAAACTATTCTCTCTGTGAAAAGAGATAGTCTCTATACAGATCAGTACATATCAAGGCGGTTCCATTTGAGTGGCTGAAACCCAGGTACCAGGCATGCACACAGTACACAGACATACAGGCAGATAAAACACTCAATATACACGAAAATGAAAGAAAAAATAAACAACAACTTTGGAACAGGGTGGGGAGGGGGAGGTGCTGGAGAGTGGGCTCAGTGGTTTAAAATACTTGCTGTTCTTGCAGAGACCCTGAGTTTGGTTTCACATACATGCTGGCTCACAAACACCTTCAGATCCAGGGAGTCTGAAACCCTATTCTGACTTCCTTGGATACCGGACATACACACCGATACACAAACATACATACAACCACTCATACACATGAAATATGGGGATATAGCTCAGTCACATAAGCATAAGCATGCGGATTGTAGCCCCAGAGTTCACCAAAAGAAGCCTGTAATCCCAACACTGTGGGAGAGACTGAGCATTTCTAGGCCTTTCTGGTTAGCTAACCCTGCTGAATCAACTTCTCTATGTTCAGTGAGAGACCCTGTCTCAAAAAATGAGGTGGTACCAGGTGTAGTGGTGCATCCTATCAATCCTAACACTTGGGGGAGAGAAGCAGGAAGATCTCCGAGTCTGAGGCCAGTCTGGCCTAGGGCCATATAGACCCCCATCTTAAAAAGAAAAAATGAAGCGGAGAGCAATTGACTCCCCAGGCTGACCTCTGGTCTCTGCATGAGTGTGTATACACACCCACATGCACACATGTGCCTGCACACAGACACCTACACATACAAGCATGTGCTCTTGCTTTCATTCGGTCTCTCATAGCCAGAAGATCTGCGTCGGCCTCAAGCCACGTTTCTCTTTCCTGTTCTCCTCCACTGACCAACACATGATCAGCCCGGTGGCTGCTGGCCTCCCTCGTGCCATTGTGGGGTGGTCGCAACCAGGGTGGGAGTATTTTTGCATGAACGGAGCTGGGCTGAGAGGAAGGTGGTTGTGTTTCATGAACAGAGCAGGAAGTGGGATAGAGAAACGAGCCCATGGGATCATTTGCATTCTGCGGAAGAATCTGGGTCTGGGCGTGCTTCATAAAAGGTTTGCTCACTCTGTGGGTTGTCATAAAAGTTCTTCTGCAAGATGCGGTCGTGGGTGGAGACAACTGAGATCCAAAATAAGAAATGCCTATAGCAACATTCTAGTAAAATATTTCCAGATTTTATAACTTTGAACCCATTGTCCCATAAGGAATAATACAAATGCAAGTGACTGCAAGGAGCTTTGGTAAAGATAGGGCCACTTCATTCTCTACAAATGATTAAACTTCCATGACTAACACAAGGGCAATTACGTTTTAAAGAAAAGAATTGGTAGACTAGGAATTTTGGAAATAGCCACATACTTTGGTGCAGCAAGCAAAGATGAAATTTCATACATGCTGACTAAAAGGGCTTTTTACAACTTCCGTATAAATGAATGTATTGCCAGGTTATAAAGGGCATTTCATATTTGCCTTAATTTCTTTGGCTTTGTGGGGCAGAGTGGAGCTGGGGACAAAGCTGGCTCCTCATGCGCCCATCTGTCCTCCTACTTGAGACTGTCGTGAGACCCTGGGTATATTTGAACACACTCAGGACTCAAGTTTTTTTTAAATCAATGAATGAATATAATTCAAATGTTCCATCTGCCTTACACGTTAGGGTGGGGTTGTCATGAAAGGTAGCATGTGCGAGTATTCTGAGCACTGAGAAGTGTCAGGGCACATAAATATCCCCGCTGCCCACATCTTCTAAGCAGACACCAGGTTTTCCTTCCAAGATTTATGAGCCTTTGCTTGGCTTCTCTGTAAAGCTTAACTCTAAAATGCTGCAGGAGCTGGTTCTGAGGCAGTGGAAGTCTCCCTGGCTACCAGAAGATAATGTCTTTGCTTAAATCTTTTGGCTTGTTTGACAAACACAGAATGAACCTCTTCATCTGTGGAAATCCTGTAAAAATTGTAGGGTGAAGAGCCAAGGAGTCACTCACAACATTATATACCGTCTCCTGGGGTCTTTCCATTATTGTGACAGTTTGACCATTATGTGTGCTTGCCAATATTAGGTGCAAAAAAAACCCATCGGTGGATTTTTAGCTGTGTGTATGTATGTGTGTGTTTAAAGCATGTAAGAAAAAAAAGCTAGAACAGACACATGTCGTTGGGGTATATAGATTTTAAACGAGTGCTCAGAAGTGTTCTCAGGGGTCCCTGGCTCTGTGCATGTGACAGAGAGAAGCCGAAGTTTGCATTTGATTCTGAAAGGAAGTGTAACTGAGAAAAACAAGGGCCAGCCACTTGGAAACTGAACTGAGTCAGAGAACATGACAATATGTGGACAGGTAGAACAAATGGTACACAGGTCTCTCTCTCTCTCTCTGTGTGTGTGTATGTGTGTGTGTGTACATGCTTGCACATGTCCTCACACATGCCTTCAAGCCATGAAAAACAGGCAGAGTGAATGATAGGCTGTCATTCTGAAATCCATTGCTTTGAACAACAAATATGTATGGGAATGAGAGAGTTTTAAAATCTTTCAGAAAAAAAAATTGAGCCAAGTCCCAAGCTTCCCCAGCTTTCTGCTGACTTGGTTAAAATGGATGGGAAGCACCAATTTCTCAAATACTGTAGATAATGGAGGTGAAGAGCTGTGAGGCCCATCATCCTGCTGACTGAAATAGCTAAAATGGCCTTAGCCCTAAATCCCACACCAACTGTTGACTCTAGGATTGTCACTTTAATCCTGCCACATTTAGAAGCTTATCTGAATACAGTGAGCTTATGTAGCTTTGGGGAAGCAAGGAGGGTGAAAGCGGTGTTTGGGCCAGTGACTTCCTTTCCCCTTTCCCACCTGCTGACTCCATCAGCAACTCTTTCTTTAGTAACCGTTATTCACTGAGCCCCTGTTCTGCCTGTTAGCCTATGTTCTGGTATTTTCTCTATTGCTGTGGTAAATACCCTGACTAAAGGGAGTCTTGGGGAGTAAAGGATTTATTTCATCTTGTCTGTCACAGCCCATCACTGAGGGAAGCCAAGGCAGGAGCTTGAAGCAGAAACCACGGAGGAATGCTTATTTGATCACTCTCAGGCTCATGCAGCCCAGGTCTACCTACCTAAGGAATGCAGTCCCTGAGAGGGGACTGAGCCCTCCCCATCAATGAACACCCAAGCTATCCCTGCACAGACATGCCACAGGCCAATCTGATGTAGGCCGTTCCTCAATATAGGCATTCCTCATATGACTCACGGCTGTGCCAGCTTGATGATAATGGTGAACTAGGACACCATATAAAGCATTTAAAGTTGGTAACCAGGTTCCTTGTTGCTGTTCAACTGGGGAATCAGGAGACGGAGACCACCACCAACCTTCCTCTAGCGTCATGCAAACTTTTGAGAATAAGCACCCAGGGTGCTTCACTTATGTTTGTTTCTTAAAGCTTAGAAGAAGCTGACAACTAGGGCTTTCTCAGTGACAGCTTATCAACCGGTCAGTTGTAGGGACCTGGAGAATGAATGTTGCTTCATTTCAGTTTTCCTACTGTGCAAAAATGGGAATGGGTATCCAGTTGTTTAGTAGGAGATGCATCTCAAACCAGAGAGATGAGGAACAGCAGTAAACAGGCAGGTGAGTTGGTAGCTGAGGGAACACGGCTTGAGAGGCTCCTTCTGACGGACTCTATTTCACCAAATGAGCAAACTTCTATGCAAGAGGTACAGCCAGGTGAGGCTGGAGGAGTGTCGAAAATCAGAGTTGTGCAGAAGCACGTGGGAGTGGGGTGGGGCCAGCCGGGAGGGGAGACTTAATGAGGGTGGAGAGCAGATGTGGGACAGGGAACGAGGAAAGAAGAGTAGGAAATCAAAGTTGAAGACCGTGGAGGTGACAGAGTTCATGGTGATGGGGTGGGCCATAGGGGAGACAGAGTTCATGGTGAAAGGATGGGTGGCTGCAGGGGAGTGGAGGTCATTGGAGCCCAGGAACTAGAGCATGGGCTATGGGATGGGCCATTCACGTGGAGAGTGTAATTTACTATGATTATGGCAAAACTAAAAGATGGTGAAGGGTCATGAGATGGCTCAGTGGGTAAGTCACTTGCCTGAGATGGCTCAGTGGGTAAGTCACTTGCCTGAGATGGCTCAGTGGGTAAGTCACTTGCCTGCTGTCTGATGGCCGAGTTCAATTTCTGGAACTCACAATCATGGAAGGAGAGAGCCAAATGATTCCTACGAGCTGTCCTCTGATCTCCTCATGTGTGCACACTCCCTCCCATAAATATATAAATGTAAAAAACTAAAAGAAATATATAGTGAAGATGTAGCAGAGTCTTTTAGACCTTAGAGGGAAGAGAAATGAACAGAAGACAGGCGTCAGATAGGGACAGGACTGTTGGAGGGGGGCATCATTGAGGGGCACCACTGCTTGTCTGTCTCTATTTCAAAGTTCCTATGGCCACCCTCACAGAAATCTGGCCATGCTGGTGAGAATTCTTCAATTAGCTCTGCTGTCTGCAGAAATTCCAAGTTCACGGTTAGAATTCACATGGAAACTCTGTACCTTTTCGTTCCCGACTTAGTTTCCAGTACAACCCTCTTCCATCTCTTGAGTCAGTCGGAAGGGTCCTCTGCTCTTCCCTTCCCGTGGACCCTTGGACAGGCCTCTGCGGGTATGCCCCCTCACGCTGTCTCTGTGGCTGTTACGTTTCGTCTAAACGCTGCAGCCTGTATGAAGCTGGTAGAATTTCCTGGCTGAGAAGCAGTTTCCTTCTGGATTCTTGTGTGCAGATGTTGTACATGCCTGTATGTGGCATCACGTGGTTTCAGCTGCTGGCTGGATGTTGGAATTGCTTGGAAGGGTCTCCTATCTAGGCCTCTGCTCTGAGATTCTGTTTTAGCTGGCCTCAGATGGAGTCCTTCTCTGCTTCTTTTGGATGTATATAATAATATTGATAATTAAACATTTTGCTTAGATTTATTTATTTTGTATATGTGTGTGTTATGCATATGTTTGTATGCCTCAGTCTATGTCTGTGTACTATAGTGTGTAGGAGCTCATAGATGCTAGAAGATGGAGTTGGACCTCTTAGAACCGGAGTTGCAGGTGTGTGTGAGCTGCCATGTGGGTGCTGTGAGCTGAAGCTTGGTCCTCCAAAAGAGCAGTAATGCTCTTAATCCTTGTGCCATTGCTCCAGCCCCAGGATTGACAATTTAATGAGTGTTCCTCTTCCAAGAGCATTTTGAAAATACTACTGGTCACTGTGATTATGAAATTAATACTCAGTTACTTCCTCCCCCAACTTCAGTTGAGGAAACTGAGCCAGACAAATGAGTACTGCTCAGAAAATAGGCATGTCATGTAGCAAAAACCAGGAAGCAAACAGAGATGCTCAGACAACCATTAAGTATCTGAAATGGTTAGTTGTTTGGAAACATACATATACACACCCACACAATGCATACATATGATGTACATTTAAGGATGCAATGATTTCTTTTTCCTTAAAATGAACCAGTGTCCTCTCCACTTCCAAGTGCTCAAAATGCTTTGACTTCTTCGTTGTCAATTTTATTGCCAGGTGAAATTTTACACGGAACAAGTCAACAAAATGCTGTGGTTTTAGCCTAACACTTTATTAGATGTTTGGACTTGTTTTGAATATTGTTTCTATGACCTCATGGAAGGAAACCTTTGTTTCTGAGAATCACGTCTATGAATTTTATATCTGGGGTTAAAAGTTCTGCTTTGACTACCTAGAGACTTCAGATTTCCTTGTAAGGCATAATCGAATGCCTCTAACCTGGCCTCTCATGTTTAACTTTCTCTAAGGCCTCAGAAGGCTCTTGGGGCAGCTCACCTGACAGCCTAGTTCCATGCCCTAGAATTTGGGGCCCAAATATGTCACTTAATTTAAGAATATGGAGCAGATTATAACCTGAG
>LOJH01039066.1:0-11669 GCA_001685095.1 Ellobius talpinus | reverse complement strand
ATATATATATATATATATATATATATATATATATATATATATATATATTCTGTTACTCTAGAGAACCCCGACTAATACAAACATTGGTAACAATACCAATAACGTGCATTACCTACTGATAACTTCTTTAAGTGTTTTTTCAGCTCAGTCATTTAATTCTCCCAGTAGCCTAATGAAGATATTATCATTATTCATGTTTTACCCGTAGGAAATAGACATCTAGGAGAGTAACCCAAATATGTCACACCCTATGGAGTAGCAGAGGTAAGACTTCAATCCAGGCAGAGTCGCTTCACTTTCAAGAATTTTGCTATTCTAGAAAGAGCAGCATTGGGACCTTCCTTTTTGAGATGGGGTCTTGCTGTGTAGCCTAGGCTGCCCTTGAATTTAGGGTCCTCTTGCCTATCTCTCTGAGTTCCAGAATCACATTGGTCTGTAATTGGTCTGTAATCACATTGAAACTGGGCCTGTGTCTAAACCCATCTTGTCTTCTTATATCATGCCAGCCTCCTTCATTCTTTCCAGTTTTTTGCACACAAACTTGCTTTTGGGTGACCCAAGAAGCCATGTGCCCTTCTGCCACAGGGGCTTTGCTCATGATAATTCTGTCTGAAAGCCTGTCTCTCTGTCTTCTGAACAACTTTCTTGATTTTGCCCTCAGCACTTTCTTAGGAAAGCCGTGTTTGAATCTCACAATTATATCTTTTCAGAATCTTATTGCCTTATGTGCCATTATCTAACACAGAGTCTGGGGTGGAGAGCGAGTGTGTTTATTTCCTATCAAGAGCCTAGTCACTAAGGTGAGGGGAGTGAAGAGCCACAGCAGCGTGTGGCTTCAGGTGGGCCTGGCTTCTACTTGATTCAGAAGGGCTCCCTTATGGAGGGTAAACTGAATTTCAAAGTCTATGCCTTGAGGCAGAGGTTGGGACTCTTACTCTGAATCCCATCTGAGATCAGCTGTGGGTTACTACATTTTGCTAAATCCCAAGTATTCTTTTTTTTGTAGCAGATGTCAGTAGGCAGTCCTATGGAAAAGTCACAGACATGACTGATTAGCTTAAGACCAAAGTGTTGGGGAGAGAGGTTCACCCACGAAGTGCCCACATTTCAGAGGATGAACACATCCATGAAACATGGGCATTCCTGAGGCCCGAGTGAGTGCTCTGTTCACAGCCTCTCTTTCATTAAGTTTGCCCAAGTGAGCCATCGCATTTACACGAATGACTATTTGACGGTTACTGGAGGATGATCTCTGCAGGCAGGACCTGCACCTTGTACATGGCTCCTGTGGTGAAAGCACAGGGCTTTTAGCTGGCTATATTAGTAAGGTAGTTGATCAGTAAGTGAATCAAATGGAGCCCACTTCTGCTTTAGATTATCAATCTCGCTACTTCCATAGCTTTTAGGTACATAATTCCCATCTGGTTTATAGAAGCTTTCCTTTCTAGCTTCCTTGACTTGCGTTCACCTCCACTCTAAGAATCCCACATCTAATCGTTCATGTTCCTCAAGAGCGTGTTCTCAGAACGGGGAGCAGCTTGCTGAGAGCCTTGCAGAGACAGTTCGACTCTGCTGCTGCTTGGCAAAGCCAGTGACCAAACCAACAGTCTGATGGGGAAAGAAAGAGCTCTAACTGAGCGAACAAAGGAGAACTGGGACCTCTGCTCACAACGCAGTCTGCTCCTCCCATGTGCTATAGCTGCAGAAAGTGAGTTGCAAGTGAGAAGGGAACGAAAATGGCGATAGGTCTGCACATCTTCTGGGAAACGGCAGAGGTCTTCCACAGACCCCGACAGCACCTCTTCTCTGTCTTCTATGGTCCGATTTGCCAGTCATGGTACTGGTTAGATATCTCTAGCCTCAGGTTAAGACCGCAAAGGAAATACACACAATATGACGACAGAATTTGAACCTTTTCATCTGGCCCCTGTCGGAGACCTGCAGTACTCAGTGAGGAGTCAATATTTCAGTCACTGGGGACTTGAAGTCCCTGAAAAGTAACCTAGGCAACTGCTGTCATCATAGCCCACACAACAAAGGCACCATCCCCAGCAAGGCTCGCCAGAGATGAAAAATGCACTGTCCATCTAGGTGACCTCCAAAATTCGTGATTGCTTTTAAAAGTTAACTAGGAGCTATGAAACCAGAGTGTTTACTCAGGTTTTTACTCAGCAACACTCTCAATATTCCTCTCTGCATATGAGGAGAAATGTGGCAATTTCCATGGCTAATTTCCAGTAAACCATTTGCTATAAATTACTTCCTGACTTTATAACTATTTAGAAAACTGAGAATTTAATTTTTGAATATTTATTTAGTGTGTATGTGCACATGCATGCATACACATATGTAAGAGTGTGCACCAGTGTCAAGGCCTGTGTGTAACAGGTCAGAGGACGGCTTATACGAGTTGATTTTCCCCTTTAACCATGTGGGTTTTTAGGGGTTGAACTCAGGTCATTTGGTTTGGTAGTAGGCACCTAACCTATTTCCTGCCCACCAAAGAATTTTATTCTTGCTGTTCTGTCCATTGTCCATTAGCCAAACCACACCTATTGCTGGATAGATTGTTGGGAAACCAGGATCAATGGGACAAGGGAAGTATAAGTCTTACGGTAGAGAAATTTGAGGAAGCCTAAACACTTTTTAGTAAGTTGATAGGATTGGGCAAATGGATAGTATTCTTGCAAATGGCAGAAGGTTCTGAAGCACAACTAGTTGACAACTCTAGGACCAGCTCTCTGTATTGGGTTAGGCAATATAATTCCAAATTATGCCACTTTGCAGAAGGGTGTGTGTGTGTGTGGACATGTGTGGTGTGCATACATCCATGTATCCCAAATATTCTTGAGCATTTCACTACCCAAACCTGCTCCTCAGACACACATTCTCCTCTGGATTTCCATAACCTCTTTTTATAAGTCACAGCAGCATCCTTTCTTGGCTCTGTACTGTCTAGCTGGGCCATCTTGAAACTGTGCCTCCCTGAGCCCATTTCATTATTTATGAAACAAAAGGGCTGAGGTGAGTGTTTCTAGCTATAGACTTCTCTCTAAATTTTATTGTGAGTCTACCATACACTGGGTACCTTCGTGGTGCCTCCCTAGTAGTCACTTTCACACTGAACCTCTCTGGAGTTGTTATTCTCGACACACAAAGGAAAACTGTAGATTAATTTCCCTGATGAACATAGTTGCAAAAATTACTTGTAAATGTAATTTAAGACAATATCACACAGAAAGATCATTTTCATCCTTGGATACAAGGATGGTTTAACAGACACAAATCAATATATGTAGTATAGCACAGAAATAGGCCCAGGGAAAGAAATCACATGGTCATTTCAATGGGTACAAGAAGTTCTTTGACAAGGTCTGGCATCCCTTTACAATGAAGTCCTAAAGAGACTAGGAATAAAAGGGCCAGGCCTCAGCACAACAAAAGCTATATATAGCAAATTTAGAGACAACAATATAAAAAAGTCAGGAAGAAGACTTAGGTGTCCACTCTCTTAATTTTTATTCAATATAGTAATTAGAATCTTATCTGGAACAATAAAGTAAGAAGAAGTAAAAGAGAAAAGTAGAAAAGGAAGAAGCAAAATTATCCCCATTTGACTTTCTACTTAAAATATTCTAAAGATTTGACCAGAAAACTTATAGATCTGATAAATTTTTAGCAAAGCAGTGTGATTCACAATAAACATAAAAGTTAGTAATGCTTGAATATACTTGTAACACTTAGTGAGAAAGAAACTAGGAAAACTTTCTACTTAGGATAGCTTCAAAACTGTCCAGGAATGAACCCAATCCTGAAGGCAAAGGACCTTTGCTGCTGTAAGACCCTGAGAAATAGACATTGAAGGAGACACTAGAAGATGTGAGGCCTTCCCATGCTCATGGATAACTGAATTAGTGTGGTGAAATGGATAAGTGATCTAACTTTCAAAGTAGTGTCCCTCACTATTCCGAGGACATCTCACAGAACTAGAAACAACAATCCTATACTTCATAAGAGCGCAAAAGATCCCAGGTAGCCAAAGCAACCCTAATCTGAAAGAATGATATTAGGACCAGAATAGAATGCCTGATTACAAATTATACAACAAAGCCACATATGCATATATGCATATGCACTATGGTGCAGGCATATAGATGAACATAGAGAACAATGGAATGGACCTAGAAATAAGTCCATACAGTAAAAACCACCTAAGTTTTTTTTTTTTAAAAAAACAAAAATATAGCCTCTTTAACAAATGGTCCTGGCTAAACAAACTTGATACTCACACGCAGAAGAATAAAATTAGATCTACAAAAATCAATTCAAAGTAGAGCAAAGACCTTAATTTAAGACCTCAAACTGGAACTGCTAAGGGGAAAATGCTTTAAGACATAGGCATAGTCAAGGCCTTTTTGAAAAGGGTTCTGAAAGTCCAGGAGAAATTGCAAGAATTAACAAGTGGGGTTGCATGAAACTAAAAAAAAATTCTACACAGTCAGGGAAAAGGCAGAGGGAAGAGACAGCGGACAGAAGGAAAGTGAGTCTTAACATCAGACGGGGTTAACGTTCAGAGTTCACAAAGACCTAAAAACATTGTCAAACCCGCAAATCATCCAAATAATAAGCGGACAAGTGAATTCAGCAGACTATTTTCCAAAGAGGAATCATACATGGCCAGTAAATCTGCGAAAAAGTTCAGTTTTCTTAGAGATCAGTGGATGGAAATCGAGGCTAGTTTGCTAGCGAGAATGATTAACATATAGCTCAATAAAAAATGAAAACAAAACCCAGAGAATGCTGACAATGCTCTAGGCGGGGTGGAGGTGAAGGCACCCATGACTCTGTATTTCTGATGGCAGTATTAATTACCACAGTTGTTAGCCTAGGAAAACCATGGGACCTGGCTGTACTACCCTGACACTTATACCTGAAGGGATCTAAGCCAGCGCATCACAGAGACACGTGCAGGTCACAGTAGCCAAGGTGTCCAGTTGCAGATCCCCATCTGTGGCACATGTAGGGAATGCATAGCCATGATGGAAATAATGTTATACGCAAGAAAATGGATGGAATTGGAGACCACATGAAACAACAACAAAAAGTCAGACAAATGTCATGTGCTTTCTCTCTCTCTCAAGTAGGATCTAGATTAAAACTGATGTGCACGTGAGGACTATATGGGAGAAGAGGAGTCTATGTGGAGGTGAATGGGAGGAAGAAAAGATGATAGGAGGGGAAAGGACACATACAACATGTTGTCTCTCGTACGAGAACCTAGGTTTAAACGTGAGGATAATACATACCTAAAAATATAGGACCTGGAAGCAGGGAGAAGTTACAGAAAGAGCAAGGACAGGAGTGGGTGGAGGGATGATAGGTTGAAGGAAAATGAACAAGGGACAATAATATGAACGCAAGAAATTTGCAGGAAGAAGCACATGATCTGGGGTAGGAAGATGGCTCAGTGGATAACGTGCTTGTTGCTGAAGTGCGAGTTCTGATTTTTAGCACTCACACAGAAGGCAGAAGCCACGTGGGTACCTGTAATCCTGTGCTCTGCACAAAGACACAGAGTCCCTGTGGCAAGCAGACTAGGTGAACGAGTCAGAATTGGCAATCTCTGTGTTCAGTGAGAGACCCTGTCTCAATAAAGTGGAGAGCCACCGAAAAAGACTCCAAGCCTCAGCTCTGCTCCTCTTGCTGCCTGTAGTTCCATCATCTATAAAGTGTGATGACAGTGACAATTATTTCACCAGCTTTAGTAAAGGTTGGACGGCGTATATGGAAATGCAGTGGCCGTGCAAAGTGCGAGCAACGTTTGTTTGCGTTTTGCTCTGTGTCCTGGGCTGTCCTTGTCGTTGGATTAAAAATTAAAAAGGACACAATCCTGAATACTAAATTCCATTTCCTGGTACCCTTGTAGGCAGAGCTGCCTCTGACTTGTGTGCAGGCTACAACATTTTCTACTTCTCAATGTTCTGTTCCTCATGATGAATATTATACATTGAGCAAACAGTTTATGAATGGAATAACTCATTTCTTCGCATGCAAATCCAAAACCTCTTCAGATTCTCTTATTAGACTGCATTTCTGATATCTGCATTCCTCTGTCAGTGACAAAGCACAGCCTGGACCTGACCCAGGGGAGCCTGACCAATTTTGGATTTACCTAGGGGTGAGAGCATAGCAGACTGTCTGCTTGTACCAACTTCCTTTCATTAGACAGAGTCCTTGCTTTTAACTGGCACACAGGTGATAAGTTCTATTATGCCTATGTGAGTTGTGAGACTAAATTGTGTGGTGTGAAACGTATAATTTCTGGATTATTCCTTTGGGTCAGAATGTTGGTATAATGGGAGGAGCTATGGTAGCCCTCATGGACTGCAGACCAGAGGATGCATGCTCACCATGGCAGAGCGTCATTGAAAGAGTCTGTATTCCTGACCCCATGCAAACATCTTACAGGAGAACTCACTTCTAATGTCCCATAGTACAGTCAGCAGTAATAATTACACATATATTTTTTCTTAGTTATGAATGCCTGGCCTTGGTTTGGTTTGTTTCTTGCCAGCTTTTTTTAATTGAGCTATATATTTTTCTCTACTCCCCTTTACTCCTCTCCCTTCCCTTTCTACCCTCTCCCATGATCCCCACACTCCCAATTGACTCAGATCTGGTCTTTTCCTACTTCCATGTAGATTAGAACCATGTATGTCTCTCTTAGGGTCATATTTGTTGTCTAGGTTCTCTGGGGTTGTGAATTGTAGGCTGGTTTTTCTTTGATTTATGTTTAAAAGTCCCTTATGAGTGAGTACATATTATCATTGTCTTTCTGGGTCTGGGTTACCTCACTCAATATGATGTTTTCTAGATCTATCCATTTGCCTAAATAATTATATATTTCAATGTAAGAAGGAGACTTTTCATGCACCCAAATGAGAGGAGTGATAAATACTTGAAGTGATACATATACTAATTGCTCTGATTTGATAATTGCATATTATATATACATATCAATACATCACACTATGCCACATAAATATGTACATTTATGATGTATTGGTTAAAAATAGACTGGTTACTCCTAGAAAGTTATCAAAGGGAGAAGTAGACCTTATTTTGTTTTATCTTCTGATAAAACCACGAGATGAGGTTGTAAGTTAGTGGGAGAAGCTCATTTGCTGATATTGAAAGACTAGCTTGGTATTGCCACATTACAGTTGCCAGGCAAGGTGCCGACACCTCTGATTCTGCTCTCATACTTGTAAAATATTAAGAATATCAAACATAATGGAGTCAAAGTCTGACATTTCATGAACATTTAGTTTGTATTGGCACCACATAATGCTGAAATTAGATGAAATAAGAGCATCTTGGGTTACTTATAACACTATGTAAATTATGATTTAATATCACTATGCATTGGTAAGTATAGTTATTTGATTTTCCCATATTGATTTCTTATTTACACAAATGCTTTAGGGAATTGACCATTCCTGAGATTTTGCATCCATGCATAGATCTTGAGAAACCTAGTACAAAATTTAACTCAAGAAAGATACTGAATAAATATATGTTAAAGACATAGTCTATTTCTTTTCTTTCAAGTGGTATGCATGAATGTTTGCATGTGTGTAGGCATGTGAAGGCTTAAGAATATTGGGAATTTCCTTCCATTGCATTGAGGCAAGGTCTCTTTTTCAAAAATGTTTTTTATTAATTCTTTGAGTATTTCATGCAATATATTTTATCATATACTTTTCCAGATAGTCTCCCAAGATGAGCACATTTAATACTCTTAAATTATTTTATCTATTAATAACTGGACAGTATGTCTAAATGTATGCTACTCTTGTGTCTAATCTGTTACAGGCCTGAATTTGTAGACCAATGTTCCATCTAAGACTTGCATGTTTGTAGCTGGTTGTAAGTGCCAGTATTGCTTCTGTACTATGGTGGGTGAGCCAGCCATGATTCTTGCTCTCAGAGCTTACATTCTAACAGGGAGATTACACAGTGAATAGAACATTATGCAGGGAAATTCTGCAAAATAATAGCTATGGCACACAGATACAATATGTAATTGAGTAGTTACTTGATCAACACTGTTTACAGTTACTTTACCTATTTACTTAAATGTGAAGAAGTACTTTTATCAAGGTTTACATATACTTGTTAGGAATTTCAATTTTTCTCACTATTTTTTATGTTTTTTCTTTCATTGAAAGTAGATTTTTTTATATAATATATCCTGACTATAGTTTCCCCACCCTTTATGCCTCCCAGTTTCTCCTCACTTCCCCTCTCTCTGCATTCTCTCCCTTTCTGTCTTTCATTGGAAAAGAACAGGCTTCTAAGAGATAACCAAACATGACAAAATAAAATATAAAAATATGAAGTAAAAACTATCATATTGAAACTGGACATGGAAACCCAACTGGAGGAGAAGAATCCCAAGAACAGGCACATTCGAGACCCACTTGTTCTCACAGTCAACAGTTCAATAAAAATACTAAGTTAATAGCTATAATACATATGCTGAGGAGCTGGTGCAGACTCATGTAGACCCTGGGCTTGCTGCTTCACTCTCTGGAAGCTCATATGAGCCTTGCTTAGTTGATTCAGAGGGCCGTGTTCTTCCTGGTGTCCTCCATCACCTCTGGTTCTTACAATCTTTCCACCTCCTCTTCCAAGGGATTTACTCAGCTTTGAGGGGCGGGATTTGATGGAGATCCCCCATTTATACTCTCTATTTAATGTCTGGTTGTGCGTCTCTGCATCTGTTCCCGTCTCCTGCTGGAGGAAGCCTCTCTGATGATGACTCGGTAAGACACTGATCTATGAGCATAGCAGAAATCATTTATTGATTTTTTTAGACCTGTGGTGTTTAGCTTTACCCTAGGTCTCTGGACTATCTAGTCTCTGGTTCTTAGTTATCAAGCAGTGCCAATCATGGGTTCCTTCTTGTGGAGTGGGCTTTATATCAAATCAGATATTAGTGTCCGTATTTATTTCCCTTTTGGTAGCCTACAATGCACCTTCACTGCACCAAAGAGACTAGTACGTAGGGATAAGGGCTCCACGTAGGCATCAGCTCTCCTTCTCCAGGTACAACGACTTGTGTGGGTGTTGTCTTCTGCAATGAGGGACACTGTCAGTCTGTGGAGAGCAACCATTTGTCTTAGCAACAGCATAGGTTTTTGGGAATTTCCATGGGACCCCCTTGGCCAATAACTCAAATGCAATCAGTCCCGCCACTGGAAGCCTCCCCTGATGACTAGAGATAACCAGTTGAGGCTCTGTATTTTTTATTATTAGGAGTTATCATTAGGATCACCTTCATACATTCCAGAAAGTTTCCATTGCACTAGGTTTCCACACTATCTCCAAGTGCTCCCCCCATTCCAGCTGTCTCTCCCCACATTCCCTCCCTCCACCCCATCTTGTTGCTAACCTGATTTCCTCACTCCTGTCTCTACCCATCCCTGGTCTGCCCATAACATTTATTCTGTTAACCCGTCCCAGGGAGATCCATACATCCCCCTAGACTTCCCTTCTTTCCCTAACCTCTCTGGTTCTACAGATTGTAGCTTGATTATCAATTAGTTAATGGCTAATATCCATTTATAAGCAAATACACACCACATTTATTTTTCTGGGTCTGTGTTCCTTCACTCAGGATGCTTTTTCCCCCTATTCACTGAGGTTCTATTCACTGAGGCAAGGTCTCTTAAGCAAACCTAGGCTTACCAATACAGCTAGGCTAGCCAGCCAGCTTCTTCCAGGGATACCCTACCTCTCCCTTCAGAGACTGGAATTACAAGTGAGTTGCCACACCCATCCAGTATATATGTAGGTAGTGAAGATCCTCTGGTCCTCTTACTTGCAGGGCAAGTTAACTACTGAGCCATCTCCCTCACCCCAACACAGACCATTTTAAAGCAGATTATCTCTGTTCAAATAATGCTTTCTGTAGTCTGACTTAAAAGATTCATGCTAAATACATAACAAAATTTACTGCTAATATTTTTAAGTATAATTCAGCAGCACTATGTACAGTCATCCTGTTACATAGCCTTCACTATTATTCATTTCCAAAATTTGCTCATCATTCCAAACAGAAATTTTAGATTCACTGCAGTAAACTCATTCACTTCTTGGGCTACAGCAGGAAGCCAACACTGAGAGAAAGGATTATTGGCCAATCACAACCCACTTGGTAAACTCTATTCTACTCTCTGCATCCACACATCTCTCTCTTCTCAGGACCCTATAGAGGTAAACTCATTTAATATTGGTCCTTTTCTGCTTGGCTTATTTCACTTAGCTGAATGTCTTAGAAGTTTTACATAGTTTGTGGCACATGCCAGAATTTAAATCCTCTTCAAATTCGAATTATGTTTATTTATGTAGCACATTTATTGTATTCGTTCACTGGTGGGCATTTGGGTGTCTCCATCTTCTGGCTGTTTCACATAGTAACACTGCTATGAACATGGGCACAAGTTCTTGACTTGTCAAGGTGGCAGTCTGACCTCCTGGCTCCAACAGGCACCTGTCAGCACACAGGGATTGGCCTGCAGTGCTTCTGTTGGAGCCATGCTTGGAATTTTGGATGGCTCATGATTGCCTAGACTCAACAGCTGCTCCCTGGCACAGTGGCGAGAATGTGGGCAGGGTGCTTCCATGTCCTCTCTTTGCAAGGAAGGACTCTAAGGGACAGAGAGAACAAGACAACAATGAAATTGTGCTCTGGGTACAGGATATGTTTTAGCAATGAATTTCTCTCTGTGTCTTGATACAAATTCCTGCTGATGTTCCTGGCTTGAAGAGAGAGGTGCTTCATTTTTTTTTAAATAGAAAATCAGAGATGGGAACCTTGGAGCTGGAGGTCATGGCCTTCCATGCCCCAGCCCTGCAAAAGCTGTGCATGTGTTTGGTTGATAATCCTTTCTCTCAGTGTTGGCTCTCTGCTGTAGCCAAGAAGTGAATAACTTTGAAGTTTGTTAAGCAGAAGTGTGTGGCTATTCCTTTAACTTCTGAGAAATGCCACCATGAGGATTCTCACTTGGGTCGTCTAGGCCAGACCTGGTTCTCTGCTCCTGCACTTTTTATCGTAGCTGCCAATAAATTTTAGAGTTGGTGTCAAGGTAAAAACCACTGCATGGCTTTGGAGTGTCTTAGCTTGAGCCTGCAGTCTGAGAGATCAGATTCCAGGGTGATAGGATCCGGTCTCTAAATTCCAGACCAAGTCAGATGAGGACAGCCTAGGCAGTCATTCTACTGCTCTGTCCTTTTAAGTTTCAGTCATTAAGAATTCAAATCTTTATATATTGTGCTTTAATCTTTGTGGTTTTGTCTCTTTAGACTCATAAGGAAAATAAAGGTATTGGATTGTGTTAGAGGGGAAATGGAGTTGTACTTAAAGTTTTGGTTAACTGAAGAAATAAAAAAAATTATAGACTAGGTTAGTTCCAAGTTCATTTGCATAGGTCCAATTATTGCCTTTTGTTCTGTTCAACTGACTTCTGAAAAAAAATTAACGGATACTCTTTTTAACTGGAAAAAATTCTCAAACATATTTCCTTAGCCTAGGAAACAAGATCTGGAAAAAGCTTAAACACTTCTGTGCAATCAGACTCAATGTGTGTGTGGGGGTGGGGTGG
>LOJH01039064.1:0-14920 GCA_001685095.1 Ellobius talpinus | reverse complement strand
AGAGAGAGAGAGAGAGAAATGATTCAGAAGGTCTGAGAGGCGATAGGTTGAATGGTGGAATATATTGTGATTGGCCTGGACAGGGTGATCTTTAGAGCTTCCTGAGTGAGTTCAGCTGCTGCTGTCAGAGCTCTTAAGCATGGTTGCTATCCACAGACGGTGAGGTCCAGCTGTTTGGATAAAAGGTGACAGCCCAACCTGTTGGGTTAGAACTCCCATGGCCACTCCTGACCTCTCATCTGTATAAAGGTGGTAAGGTCTCATGGGGTTGGAAGATAAAGAGCAGGGGCTGTTAGAAGGGCATCTCTCAGTAGAGAGAAATGGTGGTGGATGATGGCCGGGTGGGTGAGAGGCCCTGATGGGGTCTCTCTTGCTGCCTGGTACAAAACCTTGGCTGTGATGGCAAAGTTAGGGATCCAATGACATACGAATCCTATCAGGCCCAAAAATTAGAGAATCTGAGCCCCTGTGGTTGAGGCTGTAAATCCTGCAGGGCCTGGACCCTGTCAGAGGTGAGGTGAAGGTCTTAGACCCTGGGCTGAGTTAAACACCAAAATATACCACCGTAGGAGAGCACAGCTGAGCCTTAGCTGGTGAGACTCCATATCCCAAGGATCTGAAGAAGTTCAAGAGCACAGAGGTGCCCTGTTGGGACAGAGGCAATGGAGGACTGCAAAAAAAGATCATCAACATACTGGAGAAGTGTGCTAGGACCAGGGTCAAAGTTTGAGGGATTCTGAGCCAGAGCTTGGCCAAAGAAATGAGGCTGTCATGAAAACCCTGAGGGAGTCCATGTAAGTTGTCTGGAGGACCRGGAGTCAGGGTCCTCCCAGGTGAAGGCAAAGAGGAAGTATGAGTCAGGGAGTAAAGGAACAGTAAAGAAGGCATCTTTTAGGTCCAGAACAGTAAAGTAGAAGGTGGCAGGAGGGACGTTAGATGGGAGATTGTATGGACTGTTAACCACTGGGTAAATTGGACTAACTGTCTCATTTATGAGGTGGAGGTCTTGAACCAAACAATAAGCACCAAAAGGCTTACACACAGGAAGGATGGGAGTGTTGCAGAGTGAGTTGACAGAAATGAAAAGTTCTTAAGATAGGAGACAGGTGATAATAGGCTTAAGACCTCAGCAGTGGGTTTCAGGAATGGGAAACTGGGGTCTGGAAGGGAAGGATGAAGAGTCTTTAAAGTGATCTAGGACTGGCTGTTGGTGCACAGCAACCACGGGAGTGGAAGTATTCCATGTTTCTTCATTTAAATACTTTGATTTGATCTATAATTAGGTGTTTGATAAATGTGCTAAACACATACATTGATTTGAAGATCGGCAAATCTTAAATAATTGTCCTAGAAAAAATGGATATCTTTGTGTAGAAGAATTGAAACTTAAGACCCATATTTCTTGCTTCTTAAATTTATATTGATTTCTGGTTGCATGTCAAGGATCACATATGTCTTATGAGGATGGTCTTTTATCTCAAGTTCTTTTAATTTGAAAAACCTTTTCCCAACCTTTTACTCTGAGTAGATGTCTGTCTTTGTGGTTGAGGTGTGTTTCTTGTAAAAAGACCAGACATTTTAAGTATTTGATGGACCCCTTACACTGTTAGATTTTTCTCAAGAGAAGTCTGCACTTATTTTGAATTAAGTTTAAGGACTTATGTTATACTCTGTACTGCTAATATTATGCCCAGTCTGTGAGGACTCCAAAAGATCGCCAGGGAGACTTGGCAGGCTCTCCAGTAGATAGGGCTGAGATAGAGGCAGTCCCACCAATCTCTCCCTGGGGCTGAGCAGAAAGGTGAATGTCAAAGACCCAAACCTCCCCCTACTGCCCCCCACCAGCCACCTGGGAGAAACACACTAAGTTGAGAGTGTGTCAAAGCAGGATCTCCTTTAATTGTATAAGGCAGAAACTTATATTGGGTTGTGATGGGGGTGAGAGACTTGAGATGGGGAGGGAGAGTAAGGAATAAGGGCCAATAATATCCTGCCACATTAACAGTGGCTGGGCAGAGGCAGGTTTAGGTTGGACTGTGCTAAGTCACTCATATTTGCAAGTCATGGCCAAACACAGGTCTCCAAACTCAAGCTAGGCTCAGGAAGTTACACTGGGCCTCATGCCCCGGCCTTACGAGGCCCAAGAGATACTAACTCACTTAAATGCAAAATCAAGGTATATTGTGTGCACGATAGAAGTCAGCAGGGACCTCCTCAATGAAACTGGTTTAACAAGGGTGAGAGAAGGTCCCCCACCCTTCTTGAGGAGTGAGGGGAAAATAAGGTTGGGATGTAATATGTGGAAGAAAAATAGATTTAAAAGTTATTAATTTTTTTTAAAAAACTGAAACATTAGCCATATTGAATTATAGACCACAGCAGCAACAACAAAAAAAACTCATTGGAATGTGCTTACATCTAAGACAATCTCTCTAAATATTTGTCCCATTCCCATGACTGTGCTGGAAGCCTATCTCCAGACAGGTGACGACCTGGGACAGAGTGTGAAACTGATGCAACAAATGAATAGTCTACCTGATTCAAACAAGTGACCCCTGATAGTCTGGGGAGTTGTTATTTATCCAAGTTCACTGGTTTGCTTGAACAGTTTAACAATCAGATTTATTTGATTGGCCTCCTAAAAATGCTTACAATAACTACCAGTTATTTTCCTTTGCTCCTTTAGCCTTCCGTGGCCCAACTTTCTCACTGGTAACCATTGTCTATATGATTCATAGCTCTAATGTTAGAAGCATAGGCAGTACAGCAAGCAACAAAGGAAGCTTCTAACTAGGTGCACGTACAGGTAGGACAGGGTGCCCAGTTGGCAGCATTTGAGGCTACAGTGTCAAGCAGTGAGGAAATGTTTTGTCTCTATTGGTTAATATTTACATCTGGTAGGGTCTGGGTTCTCACAATCAACTCACCAGCCGAAGATGGATCAATATACCAGGTTTTTATATTTATCCTATGGGTCACTTAACCTGGAAGCTGTTTCTCTCATATTTTTTCTCCCTTGTTCTTAGAGTATTGGCACAGTTCCTAGATATGAGAGAACTGTGGGTTTTTATGATTCTACTTCATTCCCTGTCCCTATAGTGCTCCCATGAACTTCCAATATCATCTGTTTATTAGCATTTTTCCAAGACTCATGGTTAAAATCATTCTCTCCAGTACAATATGCAAATGTGTAATATTAAACTTTGACCTATTGTGACTTTTTGAGAGTGTGTGTTAGAATGGCAACATCCTATTCTTAAAAAGACTAAATTCATGGTCACACTTGAAACATCAATTTTTTAAAGACTGAATCAGGTTCACTGTATATTTTTAACAACATTCCAGCTGGGCTCCTTTAATCCCAACACTCAGGAGGCAGAGGCTGGCAGATCTCTGTGAGTTTGATGTCAGTCTTGTCTATAAAAAACTAGTTCCAGGACAGTCAGGGCTGTTACACAGAAAAACCTTGTCCTGAAAAACCAGAAATAAAATAAAATAATAAAATAAAATAAAATAAAAATTCCATCTGGTTCCAGATTTTTCCATTTATTCTCTAGGCAAAATAACTTGGAAACTTACTCTTAATAGTTGGCACTGTTTCTCTCCTCATAGGATCGTCATCAGTGGAAACTTTGCCTTTTGATAGCTATTTTATCTGTGACTGAGGAAGTGAAGCTAAAGGTTGCCAGCAATATGGCTTGTATAGCAAAAGTAAGGCAAAAATAGTGGTGAAAATAATCTTATCAAGTGAATATCCACCATAATGTTGAACACGTGTATATTGCCCATAAACAGTAATGTTTGTAATACTATTTGTTGCTGAGTCAGTGCCGGCCATTCACTTAAACCTTTGTAAAATTGTGTTAAAGATATCCATAAAGCATCCCTCTTGCTTTCCACATGTGTTGCTTTCTGTGCTGCTTCCTGCTTATAGAAGAGAGATTTTGTTATGAATAGACACTCACAGAAACATTTACAAGGACAGTCACATACACCCAAACACAGACAGACATATAGGAAGACAGGGACATACAGAGATGCATTGAAAGATCCATAAGATAACCTACAAGCAATCTCAGATTTGGACTCATGCAACAGACAGACATACAACAGGAGACACAAGGAGTATGAAGCAGAAAATTCACATCTAGTTTTAACTCTTGGTTAAATTGACACCAAGAAGTGCTTGGAATTTTTTTTGGTTAATGCAATGCCAAAGAATTGTTAAAAACTTGGAGTGAATCACTAATGCTTTTATTTCACATAGCTTTCACTACTATCACCAACCATTTGAAAGGATTTTCATGTCTGATACGGGAGTTTTGTTAGGTTAAGATTCTTGTTAGGATTCTTGTCTATCCAAGTGTCTTAAGTTCCACATATACATTTATGTATATGTATTTATGTGTGTAAATGTATATATACATATCCACACATGCACCTATATACATACATTTATATGTATTATATATATGCATCCATATATACATACATGCATTTGTATGTATTGTGTATAGTATTAAATTAATATAAAATATACATCATTCCCTGAAGATTTATAATCTCAAAGAATTATATTCTACATCATAATATTTCTATTAGGGAAATTTTTTTTGCTGAAAAGTTGAGAAGTTGTATAGTTCCTTCCTTCCTCACCAATGTACAGTAAATAGAAAAACTTCAATGTCCCTCAACAGAAAAAACAGATAAAGAAAATGTAGTACATGCACACAGTGTGATGCTTTTCAGTTGTTAAGGATAATGACACCATGAAATTTGCAGGTAAATGGGTTGACCTAGACTGTATTATTTTCAGTGAGGTAATGAAGACCCAGAAAGAAATATTGTCAGTTGTGATCATGCAATATGCAGTACCCACAAAACTGACAAAAATATGAAGGAAACATAGGTGAAGATATTTGGAGAGATCTAGTGGGATACATGTCATATTAAATGGAAAAAGGAATGAGAAAATTCTCCAACTGGGGAACAGAGATGAAGGGCCATGCAGAATGAGAAAGTAAGAAAAGGGCAAATAATACCACGCTTTTAAATAGAGTCTCAATGAATCATATTAGACACGATAAGATTCCTATTAGGGCAAATTTTTATTTGTTGAAAAGTTGAGAAAATGTAGAGTTCCTGCTTTCCTCATGTTTAGGAAATTATACACAAGTAAGTCTCTTTTCTTTAGAGATTCATAGCTTCCCTTTTGGTAACATCCCTCTAGGTATAACATTTATTAAAATCTATGAGCATGTACTGGCATTACCCAAAGTCTATAGCTTACATTGTAGTTCACCCTTGATTTGGATTTATATAAATGTGTATGGACAGCTATCCATCATTATATTATAATGCAGATGAACCTACTTCTCAAAGGACTTTTCTATTCTGTGTTCTACCTGTTGAGCCTTTTCCTGTAACTCCGGGCACATTCTAAAATTTTCTATTTGCTTTCCAAAAAGCCACATAGGTGAGATCAAAAAGCATACATGCTTTACCAAATGCTTCTTTTACAAGTATATCCTAATAACTTAACACATGTATTTTAACTGAACTAAAAGTTAAAAATGAGTAAATTTAAGCATTAATACAAGAATCATACAAAAATACAAAAAGTCACATTTCATTCAGTGATATCTTCTTCAAAATTTTGTTTCTGTTTAGTATCTAAAGCAGAACCCAGACGATTATTTGTCTGTGTGTCTATTAACTTACTTATTTGTTGCACTGGAGATTCTACTAAGATATCTCTATTTTATTTTGATACTTTTGAGGTTGGGTATTGTTATATTGTATCTACAGCATCATGCTAGAAAGAGAGATTTATTATACAAAGAAATTACCAACACAAACTATGAATATTTGAAATGCATTTCTCCATATGTTTCTCCTCAAACTATTCAAAAGAAATGCACAAGATAGTTCTCATTCTATTTAATAACTATTAATTTATTTTCCATAGTAAGAGATTATACTTATCTGGGACAAAGGTCAGGATTTGGAGATTGTTATTTCATTTTGATTATTTTCTATAAACCAAATTAAAACTGTGAGCATCAGCCTACAACATAACTAACACTTTGTGAAAGTACTTTTCTCATCTGACCCTTTTTCTGTTTTGTTGTGAGAGATGGATTTTGTGTAGCTTTCTTTCTTTAATATTTGATATAATATTTGTATTTGGTTTGGGAGATTTTCATACATACATACATACACTCTATTTTGACCATATTCAGTACTCAAACCTACTCTCAACTGTTCGTAGATATTCTCTCACTAATGTCCACACCAAAACCATATGGCCCCTTTTTATTTTTAATAGCACACTAAGTCCAAATGGTGTAGCCCATATACACATGGTGTGGAGCTACCTCCACAAACTGGTCATTGTGCTGGAGATGACAACCGTAAGAAAGACAAACTATTTTTCCTTTAACAGTTATCAACTGCCAATAGCTCTTCAGAAAAGGCTAGGGGCCCATGTCCCTTTATCCCATTCACTACCACTCATGCTGAAAGTGTCACTAGCTTGATCTCGCTCAGGCAACTACAGATGAACAGTTCCATGAATGCCATGCTTCTGGCATGGCTGGAAGATATTGTTTTGCATAATTTCTCCTTGAGTACTATCTCTTAGAATCTTTATTCCCTCCTTTCCAAGACATTCTCTGATACTTGAGGGGAGGTACCATAACATCCCAAGTGCTAAGCATGATGCTGAAAAGAAGAAATATTAACTCATTTCCTGATGATACCATTTCTCCACTGCAGAAAAACCACAACAATTATGGCACTCTAAATTGGTCTTTTGAGGACACTGTTAAAGGCAAAACAGCAACAATTTGGAAATCTAGCTACAAGTTCCTCAATCTGCTCAGAAATTGCTTTCTATGGCTAAAGGGCCTGCTGTAGATATCTTCGAGGCTGGTTTTATCTCAAAATTTGCATCCTTCTTTGCCAGAGCTGACTGTAGTCTCTAGTCTCATTCAGTTTGAATCTGCTTGGGCTCTCACTAACACTGCTTCTGAACCATCTGAAGAGAACAGGCTGTAGTGGATGGAAGTGCTGTCCCTGCACTCCCCATGATCACATCAGTGAGCAAGCTTTAATACTACAGATGATGATTTAGTTTTCCAAAACTAAGTTATCAAATATGGTATTAGTAACCCACTATTGGAACTTCCGTAATCCCTGGCCTGCTGTCCTTGGCCTTTGGTTACTTACATAATTTTACCTAGACACTTTCAATCCTTTGTCAAAACAAGAATTCTGTAGTCACTTAGACACCGTTGAACAAATACTTTCTACTCTAGTAATTCTCCTACGTCACAATTATACAGAAGTATTGGAATATTCATCTTGGGCTGGTGCCAACCTGGCTGTTGATCCAAATGAGTGGATTGAAATGGTTACAAAGACAGAAGTTGTGCCCCAACTTGTGATGTCTATATGAGATGTCAAAATGATACCTTAACTCCTTCACTTACATTCATTGGAATATTGACACTAGAACAGATAAACAGTCATATTGTGGTAGACATAGGAGAGCTTGCAGTGTTTCTCAGCTTGCTAACAAACTCCAAAACTAACTTTCAGAAGAAGACCATGTGGAAAGGTCAAAAATCACAGCAGGCTTCCAAGATCAGATACAACAAGTTATAAATCAGGACTTAGTCCCATTTTTTATTGATGTTCATCCAATACTTTAAGACACTGAAGGAAGTTGTGTGATCTGTTACCAACTATACAAGTGGTAGGATGGTTTAAATGATTGTGTATCTTGTTCACTGTGGCATAAAGAACTTTTGATGAACTTCTTAAGTACAAAAGAAGCCAAAATTATTTGGGTTACACTTGATGCCCTTTCAGATAACTTTTGGGCTGCTGAGACTGATAAACTCAGTATAGTGATTGAAGAGTGAGGAGGCTTGGACAAAATTGAAGCTGTACAGAACCATAGAATTGATCTGTGTAAAAGGCCTTGTTAAGTTTGCCTGAAATGCACTTCTCAGTGGAGGAGGAAGAAGTTCAAAATACTGTGCCAGAAACTTCCTCAGAAAGCAAAGTCTTCCAAGTTCAGGATGGAGCTCCTGGGCCTTCAACTTCTTTCGATCGTCCAGTTGAGGCTCAAAGTTGCTAGCTTTGTGTTGCGTTTCTCTTAAATTTGTCCTACTGTTCCTCTACTAAGAAATCTTTATACATGTGCTTTGCTGTTATATCACTTTTGCAAAGAAACTTTTACAGATGTAAATTCACATACGCTTTGAAACTGTCCTGAACTGTTTATTTGTGTGTTGAATTTTGTATCCTTCAGAGTCCTATAAATAAAGATTAAGTTATATTCTTTCTTACAAACAAGCAAATAGTACTTTCTGGTGTTTGACCTGTTCTGAGTCTCTGCGTTTATCAATATTAATTTCAAAAATATGTTTGCCTGATATGGACTCAGAATATTAGTAATCTGTGGGTCTAAGGATAACCATTCAGAAGGAAATTTGACGCTGTATTCATTAAGTAAAATAATAGTAGTAAGCTATTCCCTAGGTATCATTTTGTCTATGACCTCTCTAGACACAAGTTCTTGTTGAGCTTTGACTTACCAGATAAGCTCCCCCCTTTCAGGTAAGCCTGAAATCAATTACAAATTTGTTGGCTATCTTTTTAACATTCATATCACTACTGCACCACTGGGACTATCTCGGCAAATTACTGTTATTGGAACTCACAGGGTTTACATTTACATGTCAATGGCTTTTCTCCCCCAACATCCTACATTGTACCTTACAGCACTATGAAATCTAACTAGAAATCAATCCTAATCGATTGTCAATCCTAATCGATTTCTCTATGTCCTAAGGACAATGTGTGTGGGACTTCAGAAAAACAGTCTTACCATAAAGTTCTGACAGGCAATCATGAACCAGGACAATAACCTGAATTGATATGGTAGTCGTTGTGACTCCCTTTGCCCAACAACTGGAGAGGAGCTAGTCTATATTCGAGAGTAAGTCTTTTATTGGCCACAGAGCTTCTAAGAGAAGCACTATTGCCTATGGAGTGCAATGTCATTTAAAGTGTGTGTGTGTGTGTGTGTGTGTGTGTGTATCAGTAAACATAAGTTAGTAAGATTTCATGTGGCTTTTTCAAGCACAATTAGTGTTAATTACTCCTCCACTCCACTTACCCAGTTTTCAATACTCTCATTACTCCCTGAGTATATTTTTCATCAAACAAATATCACTTGATTTACAAATTCACTAATATTTTAAAAGTTTACTAAAAATCTACTTGTATTGTTATTCCTAATGGAAAATGTATATTCACATCAACTATATTTTTATGGGTTTCAATAATGCAAAATATAAGTTAATATAAACAATTTCAATTCTCATGAAGTCATGATAAAACAAGTAATGTAACAAACTAAGGTAACTAAAACATGAATTGCAAATTTCCAAGTATTAGAAAAAAATAAGCTAATCTACCAGTTACTTACAATATATTTGTGGAATTGACAAATATTTCATTGTGTTATAGTACAGAATGTTCTTCCAAAGGACCTGGGTTTAGCTGCTTTGCCCAGGAAATTTGACACAACAACTACTTGTAACTCCAACTCTAAGGGTTTTATACTTCCTATGGTCTCCTGTAGATATCGATGTACTTGTAGCATATACTCACATGGGCATATACAGATGTGCGCAGAGTATAATTTAAAACATTAAAATATTTAGATTCAGAGTAAATTTATTTTAAGTTAAAATTATCAAAAAAATCATAACATATGTCCCTAGTATACACCTATAAATATGCAAGAATTAGACACACACACACACATACACATATATATATATATATATTCATTTTTGTGTTGTATATGAATGATTAGATATATGTATATATGTAAATAATTAATTAAGATGAGTTACTTATAATTTCTCTTTTAATTTTGGTTGATAATACTTTTTTCCTCTGATAATTTTTTAGTACTTTATAGATAATAGGAATCAAAATTTCCACTTCCTCCCCTCCTCCCACTTTCCTCCCACTCCCCCACTGATCCTTCCCCCTCCCCCTCCAGTCCTAAGAGAAGGCAGTTTACCCTTCCCTGTGGGAAGTCCAAGGCCAGTTGCAGAAGGGCAAAAGCTCCCTTGATCTTGATTTTCAGTACGGTTGATAACACTTTTAATTAAAAAAAAGATTCAAAGACATCTTTGGAATTTGTCTTAGAAATTTTTAAATTAAAATATTTAGTATGTTTACATGCATATTGTATTTAGTATTTTCATTTTCTACTTTTATTAATCTATTTTCTACTTATATGCATTCCTTTCCCACATAAGTGTTCAAACAGGCATATATAAGAGACATATAGCTTCTTCTGTTTAAATTTAGAGTTTTACTGTGTAGCTTAATTCAGTTTCTAACACCTGCACCAGTATGCCACATTCTAAAATCATAAGCATGTGACATTGCACTACTTTTGTTATATTTCTTTCTAATTATATCATACAAATATATGCAGTACAATCCTGTTTAAAGATATCTTTACAAATTATATGTGTGTATGCATATATGTTATATATAACAATAATATACAGTGTAATAAATTTTTACATTATATGTAGTAATGTATAGGATATGTAATATATACATGATTCATTATCCATGTAGCAATCTGAATAACAATTATTTTTTTCTTTTTTTTCCTGGCTTCTTTTGGGGCACATACATTGTTCTTTTTGTTTTTGTGGTTGCAAAGTAAATTTTAGTATGTCATGTATTAGCTAGTCTCTTGATGAGGCCTACTGTTGTTTATTTTATAAGTTAATTTTATTCTAAGAATTTGATGTGCTGATTTTCTAAAAGCCCTCCATGCCTTTAGCAGTGATATCTGTGATGTCTCCTCTAAACTCTGTTTTAAAACCAGAGATACCATGAGATATTCCCTTAGATGTAGTTAAAACTCAGCAATGGTGACTTAGTACAGACAGCTTCTAGAAGTTTAAGTGTGATGTTTCTTTTTCTCATTAGCAAAACTGCTCTAACTGTGCTTCTTGATATCTTATCAGGAATTGCCTTATATTAACCCATGCGATCATTTAAAATGGCTTCTTTTTTTTCGTTTTTTCTCCCAGGAGGTAAAGATAAATCATATCCATATTCAATATCCTTTTCTACTTTAACTTTCCTCATTTTAGGATGATAGGTTTCATTTTTCTCAGTAGTTAATTGTGCATATCACTGAGAGTTATTCTGCACTCTCCATAGCGTTTTTCAGAGTCATCTCTCCACATCTCCCTACATGATTTCTTATCGTTTTATTTAACAAATTTCTTCCCCTTTTATAGTTTAATGTCCTCACTTGAACATACCTTTAAGTTTCTACCCTTCAAAATAGATCGCTGAAAGTCCAAATTTAACAAAATGGCACAGAAAATATTATCATGTCAGCTATTGGCCATGAGAAATCTGTCAAAATACACCTTCCACGTGCACAGTACTCATGAAGGATTCCCTTGAAGCCAAAGTTAGAGCCAACTTCTTTGAGGACCCTTGGTTGGTTCTGCAATGTTTGATTACATGCGACTCTCTGTATGTGGAACTGGTTCATTTTACTTGGTTCACTTAGATAGTATAAAGAACAAAAGCAACAAAAACATTCCTTAGAATGTATGGATGATATACAATTGGGTTTTCACTAAGAAAAAAATTCTATAAAAGTTACACTTCAAGGGAACTGGACAGAACTGATTATAATATGATATTAAATTGTATTTTGATGTTATTAATTTTATTAAATGTGATTTTCAAAGTGTTTTAATTTGTAGAAGGGAAATCAGATTCTTTTAAGAAACATACTGAAGCATGAGTACTAAAATTGAAAACTTATTAAAATCACTTTCAATGTTATAGAAATATAAGCATCTAGTTTACTGAATATGGAACATATGCATATAGAAGTTTATTTCTCTTGAATTTCTGAAAAATTACTTATCCTTTAGGGGTTTGTAATTCTTATGACTAATATGAAATTGAAAAAAATATACATTCATAATTTCAAAAGTATTTATACCTCAAAACTTAAACATTCGGCAGTTATCTCTAAATGTTTTCCTAGAACCTCTGTCTTGTTTGACTAGCCACTCACTTTGTAGTTTCCTTTCTGTGTATACAGACGTAATTTAGATAAAAAAACAGAAATACTTTTTGAGGAGATCCACACTTATTTCCATGAACAAATAAACACATATCTGAACAAACCTTTAATCATACTCAAACTTCTTGGTGGCTTCACACAATATGAGATGATAATAAGTTCCCAGGAACAATAAAAGTATTTACAAAATTCCTATGTCAGTGTGCACTTCTGCAGATTTAATTTTCTCATATTATTTCCACAATATATCTTTAGATTCCAGATTCTGTCCAAGTCTAGTCCATGTAGTAATTCACAACTTATTTTGTTTTCTAGATTAACTTTATGGATGTCATCTTATCTCAGGATGCTTACTAAATATTCTGTCACCAAATGAGAAATAAAAGCTTGACTTACTCCAGCCTCCTTCTTGAGGAAGATGACCTGCCAGTGCTTTTTGGAGCCAAAGTGACTAAGTAGCAAAGAATAACTTCCAACAAGAGAGGACTTAAATACTTTTGTTGTTGAAATTGGGAAGATTTGATAAATAAGTTTAAGTTTGTAACTGCTTTTGGACACATTTAAAATCACACACAGTCAGAGATAAAAACTCAGCTCTGAAGGCCTGAAGGTCATGTCCATGAGAAGTGGGCCACCAACCTTCCTGACTTTCATCCTCAAATACATTTGTTACATGATTCAGATGAACAAGGGCAGTGGCATCATATCTCAGGAAAAAATAAGAATGGGCTAAACTTCATATTTCAGTATTTCCAAAATTCCAAATTCAGAAAGTTATCATTATGCTTTTCATTGGCAGAAATATATTTTATTTGGTTTGCCTTTGTTTAATTAAGACTGTTGCCTAGAAAATTTAATACATTATTTCAAAATGAATATTCTTGCAAATCTGATAAATAATAAAATTATGTGAAGAAGAGAGGCAAGGCTCAACTTTAACTGAAACATTTTTGTCAACCTGCCTTCTCTTTCAAGGCTTTGAGGGCATCATGGAAGGAAAGGCCAAAAGAATGGAAGAGCTGAAGGATAGAGAGTGCTGCTGTGGTCCATTGTCTTTATAACCAACATGGCTATTGTAATCATGATCTCATAGCAGCTGTGATTACCTGCAAAAGACCTGTACAAGATCTAACACACTAAATTGCCTATGAGATGGGGGTTTGTGGTCTCATGACCTGATCATATATGGAAGAACTCTAACCCATTGGTAATTGCTGCAGATAAGAGAATCATTCTTGGAGGTTACATAACTTGACAATTTACGGTGGTCCAATAGATAACCTCACACACAAAGACATAGGAGCGGCACTTGCTGGACATAGTGGGTTACCAAATACAGAAGAAAAAAAGAATAAGAGAAGGAGGACGAGACAACATAGTGTTGGGGGCCAGGCACACTTGGGAGACAGAGAGGGAGTTGGAGGAGGAAAATGTTCCCTACATGTGAAAATATCTCAATGTATACATATATAAAATTCTCAAAGCTTAAAATGTATTTTGAATCTTTAATATCGAGGGCTTTTGCATGATATTTTAGTTTGAACCTTAAAAAGCAAGTATATCATGAACTAAGATGTTAAATATATTTGCATTTTAGCACAGCTAAATAATATGTGCAGGGTAGTAGATGACTTTTTACATACCTTTCCATATTTCATGGTGCTAAGTCTACTTTTAAACTTCCCAATCTCATGTAATGTTCTCAGCTGAAATGCTTTCTAATTAAGATTCTTTTAATTTATTTACTTGGGGTTTTTAAATCTAGAAAATTAAAACAAACTCTAATATCAGGTTACTTACTAATAACTGCTTGGAAAATTGAAAGTGTGGATTTATTTATAATCCCTTATCCTTAAGTTCAGGCAAAACTCAAAAGAAAGTAATTAAAGAGAAAAATGCAAAGCCTATTTTTTCCTACTGCATACATAGGATTAAAATTATATGTGTTTCTTGAAAACCACTGAATTGTTTTACAGAGGCTATCTTGGAACTGCAGAACTAAATATTCTCCTATATGTTTCTATTATGAAATGAGAAGTTTTGCTTACCATGCATATCCCAAGTGGGAATTGGATTTAACAGATATTCATTTTTTTGTTTATTACCCAACAATAACCCAGGATCATCCTGAGTGGAATATGTTAAGTTGATGTGTTAATATCCAGCTTTTTAATAATTTAATATATGTAAATATTTATTTGTATGGAAATTTTTAGACTGTGCTGAATTTAAATCATTTAGGTATATTTTCTTGCCTTCAAAATAAACATAAACTGTTTCAGGTCTAATCTTAGTGCTCTCATTTTCAGTAACCTTAAGAAACTTTAAACATAGTCATTTGCAACGTGTGCAATTTCAGTGTATCTTTGTGCCAAATGAGGGACATACAATACATCACATGCTTTGAGATCTTAATTTAAAACCATATGTATTTTACTGTAATTCTGTTATTTTTAGAATATTTATCTCATGCACAAGTAATGTCTAGCAAACTATTTACATAGAAAAAACAGAGAAGACATTACTGTGAAAAAGAAACTTTTGGGACAAAGGGAATTTGACAGTGTCAGGAAGGAATTAATAGAGTTATAGAATTAAAATTGTTAAAGTTTTTTTTAAATATTTATTTATTTATTTATTTATTATTCACTCAATATTCTGTCTCTGTGTATGTCTGTAGGCCAGAAGAGGGCACCAGATCTCATTACAGATGGATGGTTGTGAGCCACCATGTGGTTGCTGGGAATTGAACTC
>LOJH01039063.1:0-17400 GCA_001685095.1 Ellobius talpinus | reverse complement strand
TCTCTCTCTCTCTCTCTCTCTCTCTCTCTCTCTCTCTCTCTGTGAGAGAGAGATTATTGCAGTTTATACATACATAGAATTTATCATGTGAATCCCTTATCAAGCACTGAATAATTCACATTGTTAGGAGCTATCACCACATCCATCTCCAGAACTTTTTCTTCTTCCCAATCTGCAAATCTATACCTGTTACACATCACCCCCCCCACCCCATTCCCTTCTCTCAGCCTCTAGAAGCTGCTATTCTAATTTTTAATGTTTATGAATTTGTTAGGTGCCACATATTAGTAGAACCTAATATCTTAGTTCTTTGATGTCTGTTATCTGGCCTGTTTTACATAAGATAATGTCTCCAAAGTTCATGTGTTCCTCACGTCCCTGCCTTTTTAAGGACACATAGTGCTCTGATGATCAGTGTTCTTATCAGTGCTGAATGTTGGGAACTGTGAGAGTTGAGCTTTTTGTGCAGTGTCATATAGGTCACCGAGTAGCAAGGACAAACTCTCCCTCTTCTAGTAGCTACTCTTTAGGGACTGAAGAAGCTTCATAAAAAGCTTGTCTCAGGAATGATATATTCATGTGATAAAACAAAACTTGGCTCCCAGGTATAATAATAAGACCAGATTCTTCGGCACAGCTCCCAGGGGCCTAAGTCTGGGATTACTGTGGGATGTACACAGCATCACACTCCAGAGTCACCTGCCTCACCCCTGAACAGGGCAGATTGCTTCCAGACTTGCACACACAAAAGCTAAGTACTCAAAGAACATTTCCTATTCTCTAGACCTTCCCAGGTTGTTTTATATCTACTCTTCTTGTTGGACTTAGTCAAAGTAGTATGTCCACCCTCAGACTGTGAACCAGCGAGCTTACTGTTCAATCTAAAACACATGTTTACTTCGTTTTTGTTTCATGAAAGCATGTCAGACCTGCCCTTGGTCAACTTGCCAGCTTCAGCTAGCAACTTCATCTATGGTCTTGAACTCACTTTGGTTCAGTCCTTAGGCAAAGTTTATTTAGAGAAAGAATTAGAGAGTAGTATGTACCCTTCCCCCTTCTTGATTAAAAATCCTGACATTTATTTGTCCTCTTGATTCAGCCAGCTTATGTAAAAAAAAAAAAAAGAGAGAGAGAAATTGTGGAAAAAAGAGAAATTGTTTTCCTGACCCCTTCGAATCAGCATTTATTTTCTTTCTTGGATACTGGATTCCTTTTAGTGTTGCAATGCTCAGCCCATACAAATCCTTACTATGTGGCACACAGATGTTGTCTCTTTGCCTCTTTAGTCGGTGACCTGTTTATGACAGTCCCCAGGAGAAATGCCACCTAGCTTCAGTGCCAAGAATAGATGTTCTCACCTGAGCAGTTGACAGGCTGTGATCCAGTCCACCACATAAACCACAAGGAAGCCATGCAGCACAGCCTCAGTCAGGCTCCAAGACAGACCTCCTTAGCCTCGATTTTGTGTTTTTCCCTCACTAAATTTTTACTGTTATATTATTTTCTTATTTACTTTTGATTTTTTGTAAGCTACTTTGGTCATTGAAAGAATAAATTACACCTGAAAAACATGCTTTATATTCTTTCTCTCTCAGAATTTAGAGGACAAATTGTACACAGCTGCCCTGTTTTTAGATGGCTGGAATGTACTCTATGTAGTTGCCTTCAGAACCATTCGTGGGAATCCAGACTGTGTTGTGTGTTGTGCTGTTGAGGTGTTGGCGTCTCCATTACCTCTGTATCCCTATGAACTGGTGCTGTGCTTGCCTTTAGCAGATGCCCAGTGAACATCCCTGAGCAGTTTAAACCAAGAGGGCTTGCCCCTCCTAAATGTTCCCACCATCACTTCCAGTGGACACTGAGAGGCCAAGTGAAGATGCGATGTTCCTGAGCTGGCTTCACATTTGGCAGCTGCAGGGCCTCTGCTTGCACTGCTGATGCTCCCTGTCTCTTTCTCTGCAGACTCACATTTCAAGACTCCCTCCTGGTGCTGTGGCAGGACAGTCGGTTGCCATCGAAGGTGGAGTGTGCCGCCTGGAGAGCCCAGTGAACTGACTCCGGGCTGAATGTGAAGTGTCTGAGAGGCATTTCAAAACCTGAGCTTTGGACTATTTAATTGAACTTGGGGGTTTTATCTTCCTTGTTTTGTAATTCCTATTGCAACCTCAGGCACTGCTTGGGACACAAGTGCTGCTATACTTAGTGCTGGTTGACACTCAAGTCTTTGATGGGTGAACGGGAGCATGTGTGGGTATGTATCTGTGTGCAGTTTGTGTGCTTGCTTCTCCCTGATGGGATAGGATCTCCTCAAGTGTAACCTATAACTGAGAATGATCAAATCTTTACAAAATGTGTGCTTTAACTGTTTACAAGTAAAACCTAAAGTTGTAGAAAACTTTAATTTCATAAAAAGGTACCAACTGTGGTTGATACAATGTGTCTGAACTGAAGAGTGAATCTCCTTGTTTAAATGACTTGACCTTCATTGCGGTCCATTTAATAAGAGTAATCAATAATACGGTGTCAGTTTAAGTGGTTGGTGTGGTAACTTAAACTGTGTTCTCATCCCTCATACAGGGCATTTTTCCTTGAACAAAGAATGGTTTCAGTGAAACAGTCTAGTGGAGAATTAAGGTCGGAACCTTTTAAAGTAATAGTCTTATTGATAAAGTTTGTGCTTCTTTCCTGAGCTATTTGAAGCTTAACTATTGCATAGCTTTGCGCCGTGTGTACTGTATTATGAAAGGATATGTAAAGAGAATGTTCAGTAATGCACAGTCTTAATTTGTGTATAATGGAATGTTATTTACAATGTAGCACTGTAAATAAGAAAGCAAAGTTTATGGGAAAATTCAATATCTTTGTTTCTTGTTTAAATATATTTTTAAGATAAAGGTACAAAAATAAAAGCATATTACTGAGGACAGCGTGTGACCACTTGTTGCAGACTCATCTTCTGAATCCTAGACTGGTGACTTGTGTCTTATTTTCTTTGCAAAAACAAATTACTTCTTCCAGAATTATATTATTGCCCATCTTACTGGCCAAGCTCCATAAAACGGCAGTCAACCCTAGCAAGAAGGAAGTCAAACTTAAGGTGATTGAAGTCTCAGTATAGAAACACCTACAATTCCCATTGCCCCTTGATAAAAATAACAAAGGGAATAAGCAGAAACACTTTGCTTTGAACAGTTGGAGCGGCAGCTGGAAGCTCAATGGTGGCGGTTGATAAATTGCTCCTAAATGTTATATTTAGAGACTCTGGAGCCACATAAGAAAACCCAGACTTTCCTTTTATTTCTTTCCTTTTTTTAATGTAAGAAGTGGTTATCAAGAAGATACTAAAGATAGACTTGCTCAAGGGGAGGAAGTTTCCTTGCAACATATAATCATGGCTCTGGGCGGTAACTGATAAAGCCTCAGATGAAATTATATACTTGACATGGATGTATGGCCAAATTATAAAGGAAAGACAACCAAAATGAAGAGGGTGTAAATATGAATGATTTGAAAGCTGCTGATTTATATTCCTTGTACGGGCAATTACATTTGTCTCGCTGTGTTCTCGTAGACAGGTTGGTGCCATAGTATCTGTTTCTCATTCCTAATGAGGCCGGGAATTTAGGAAGAGATGGACTGGCTGGTGGGGAGCCTTTGGTTTCAAATGTTTTCAAAGACCTGTTACCTGTTGGCAGGATTTTTTTTTTTAAGGAATTGGACTGGATCACATAAAACTATCAGGACATGTGGAGTCTGAAAATCCTCTGACCGATTTCACCAGGAATGCCAGTTCTTTCATCTTCTTCTGACTTACTCTATTCATATTTAAAAATCTGAGTTTGTTTAAAATCCCTTTTATGAAGAGTTTAAAAACTGGTCAGCACAATAGGATACTACCCTTCTAAGAACAGTCTGTCAAGACTATTCTCCAATATTCTAAATACGTCTTTGTAAGAGATATTGTGGAGTTTGGGGGGGTGTAAATTGCTATGCAGAATCTTGGAAGCAAAAATGAAGTGTGTTTATAAATTCTTTCATTATACAGTCATGTTCAGTTTCAGGTACTGAACCCAAAAGATATCAACAGATGCAAAAATCAGCTTCACACAAAAGTAGAAAAGGTAGAAGCAGATAAGAAAATAAATTTATTCTCCAGTTCACAGATATTACCCAGGCTCTCAAACTGTATTTCAAGAAGCCTGCTTTTAATGTTGATGACCTTGACTGTTATGCCTATATTCAATCTTTTCAGGAGCCAAGAATTAGATGCTTTAATCTCTTAGTACAATAAAACTTGGTCCAGATTCCTTAAGAGCATCACTGTAACCCTGCTCTGAGTTTGAAATTGGTACATTTCCAGGACTTGGTGAGAGCCAGGCTGTGAACACTCCTCACACAGGTGGTGCACTGTGCTCTCCAGGACAGTGGTGACCATGTGACTTTGTCATCCTTGCTTGTCTCCTTCATGGGTCTGCCTGTAGCAGGCCCCTTATATTTTGATCTCTTCTTCTAAATGTGAACTTGACTTGGAATATCTGCTTAAATGCCTGTTGGAATTGGATTATGCATAAATAAGTTCCAAATGTTAATTTACAGTGTTTCTTTAGGAACAAAGAAATTAATTTTGGTTTACAGATATGAGGTCATCTCCTTGGGCTGTTCACAATCCCCATAACATGATTGTTCTTTTAACGCAGTGGATGAAGGGAAAAGGACTTCCTGTCTTGTTCCTGATTTTAATGAAAATTATTTGAATTTTTCTCCGTTTAGGATGATGTTGGCTGTGGGCTTCCTATATATTCCTTATATTATGTTGAGATATGTTCTCTGTATTTCTGTTTTCTCAGAATGTTTGTTATTGAATGAAGTTGAATTTTGTTGAAGACCTTTTCTGCAGCTGATGAGATGGTCTTGTGTGTTCTGTCCTTTAGTCTAATTATACAGTGGGCTGTTTATTCAAGTTCAGGGTGTTTATTCAGTATTTGAACCTGAATAAACAATTTCAGGTTTGTTTAACCTGAATACCGTATTCAGTCTACAAATGTTGAACCATCCCTGTATCTTTGGAATGAGTTGGACATCATTGCTGTGGATAAATTTTTGATGTGTTCTTGAATTTTTCTGCTAGTTTTTTTTAATCCTAGAAATGTATATTTTTAAAATGCACAAAAGCTAAATGGACATAGTATTAAACTGACTCCTGATAACTCACTGTTTTATTCTCACAGATTAGTACAACCCAGCCGTCATCAGAGACGCTTCTGTTTGCAGTATATGGTAATCAACAAAGAGACCCACAACTGGCCTAGATGTCTCTACACCTATAAGAGATTCAGTATTCTCAGTCCTAAATGGGACATCTCAGAAGACCATTGTCTTTAGACTATACTTTTTCAGTGTACCCCAAACAACTAAAGGTGAATATCTGCACCTCTGTGCCAGAGGATATATCTCTGGGATGCATGGAAACCTTCTCAGTCTCTATGCCCAGCCTGCCATAGGTGTCAGGCACTTCTCCAAAACAACTCCAGATGTGTCATCAAAGTTGAGAAAAATCTGCATCTGAGTTAGTTGGTAGGCCCTGTATTGCTGACATGTGAACATTCTTAAGGAGAAGGTGGATATATGGACTCTGAAGAACAACTTATCCAGGACTTCCACAAGACATGGTGTGCATCTTAGAACAGATCTAGAATTGTATTGACAGATGTTGGCGGAAAGGTTACACAAAGGCATGTATTACTTTAAGGGACCTTAGAGCCCAGGCCGGTTGCAGAGTACTGTGCCATGAACACATCTCCATGATAATCATGCAGTTACAACCTCATATGAAACTCCTTTCAAGGTGGCATCTTTCAAACTGGTGTGGTAGCACATGCTCATAGCTCAGCAGTCAGCATGTGAGAGGCAAAGGCAGGAGGATCATGAGTTTAAGCTCAGCAAAAGCTGCATAGGGAGACCGGCCAGGGGCGTTTTCAAGAAGTTGTTGTGTTTAATTCTTGGATAGAAGACCTCAAAGGCAATCTAAATAATAGCTGCTCTTCATTCCTAGGAACATTGACACAAGAGAAGACAGCCCAGAAGAAGGAAACCCTTGTGTATATTATCAACCTTTTATAGAATCCTTTTAAGAGGAAAAACATGATTGGGTGAATGTCATGGGGTATTAGTGAGAGTGAATGGCGGATTGGCAGTGTAAAATTATTCGTTTTAAATTCACATTTGTTCTGGAACATTAAGAATTCCAAAGTATTGCATGGCCTTTCCTCAACATAGCTTGGGTTCAGGTTCTTCAAGGTATTAGCCCAGATGTCTATGATCAAAGAGACTGACCAGACTGCCCAGGCAGTTTTTCTTTTCCCACAAGCTGCTGTCCAAAGGAAGGATTAAATCTAACATTGGCCAGGGCTTCTCTCCAAGGAGCCCACTCAGCCTCCAGAAGCCCATCAGCCAAGCCTTAGATGGTTCACCATGACCAGTTGTGGAAAGTGTGGAGGGAACGTGAGCTCGGTGGATTCTCCTTTGCATGATGCTGTTACCAAAGCCCAAAAACCACAACAGGCAAAACCAGGGACAAGCTAGAGCTACTGTAAAGGTTTCTCTGATTAACAGCCTCAGAATCTGAAAAAGGAAAACTGAAATAACCCCTCTTCTAACTTCTGCTGTTCCATAGGCATCTTAAGAGTCACTCTTAGAGGAGCCTCTTGAAATCTTGGAAGAGCCATCAGTATTTAAGAGAGAACATCTGTATTAAGAAAAACTTGGTGTCCACCTGCCTCATGTAGAAGCGATAAGATTTTAATTTTGTTCCCAAACTTGTTAGCCACACCCTCCCTCTAGTTAATGCTGACTCCATCCTCTAGGTGCTCTGGCTGCAACTCTTGGGTCATCTATTTGATAGTTCCAAGGCTGAATAAGTCACCCTAGACTTTAGTAGTTTTAAACAATTTGTTCTCAGTTCTGGACCTGGGCTTAGCTTTCCTCCATGGATTTCCTGCTATTCTTGCTGGTAGTCCCTGGTGAGCTATGCACAGTTGGAGGGTGACCTAGAGGCAGGACCCATATAACATATCCATGTTTCATTCTTCCTACATGCTCAGGATTCCTCTGTCCATGCCACCTACTTGAAAGATCTCAAGAGTTTCAAGAACACAAAAGCAGACATCGCTTAAGACTAAGGTTTGGGTACAGATTGGCCCAGCATCACTTTTGTGATTTCCATCAAGTTGCCTGGGACAGCCCATGTTCAAAGGAAAGGAACTAGAGAAGGGAATGAGTACCAGAAGCCAGGTTCACAGGGGACCACTTGACATCTCTGAATTTTTACCTTCTTTCCTATTCCACAATCAGTTTAGCAGTGAGTCTCATTGTCTCTGCTTTAAAGTGCATGCCGAGTCCAGCTGCCATCTCTACTGACACCATCCAGATAATCTGTTTGCCTAAGTAATTACAATAGGATCCTCACTGGCCTCTCTGCTTCCATTCTTTCTCCAACAGTCAGTTGTCCACTGGAACCCAAAATAGAAAGTATGCCGTTATTCAGAATTTTCATTGTACTTTGCTTTTTAGTCCATCAGAATCCTGAGATTAGCTTTCTCTTGTTCTATAACCTGTTTCCTTCTGTTCCCTTGGTTACTCAGCTCTACCTACCCTGGCCTTCTTGCTGTTCTTGCAGCATGTCAGAAGCATCACACATTTTTGAGTCAGGGTCTTTCTATAGTTGCCCAGCCTGGTCCCAAATTTGTGATCTTTTGCCCTAGCTCCCAGTATGCTGAGGTTAAAATAAAGTTTACAGATGAATCCATGTGGGTTTATCCCTGCCTGCGGGATGCGAATGGTGGTCCCTAGGGGAGAAGAATGAAAGGACAAGAGACACGAGAGATGACGGCAAGACAGGATTTCTGATCAAGCCATCCAGTTTATTATTTTCTCAGAAGCTGTTACATAGCAACTGGGCAAGGTGGGAGGGAAGGGGAGTCAGATCTGGAATTCAGGCCTGGAGACATCCCTAGCTGATAGGTAAATATTGACGTTGACTAACAAAGGAAAATGCTAATGTTTTCTAAAAGCCTGGTGCCTGCAAGTNAAGACAGGATTTCTGATCAAGCCATCCAGTTTATTATTTTCTCAGAAGCTGTTACATAGCAACTGGGCAAGGTGGGAGGGAAGGGGAGTCAGATCTGGAATTCAGGCCTGGAGACATCCCTAGCTGATAGGTAAATATTGACGTTGACTAACAAAGGAAAATGCTAATGTTTTCTAAAAGCCTGGTGCCTGCAAGTCTCACTAGGCTAATGTCCTAGATCCGGAACTTGCCTGCTAAGGTAAATATCTTACTTGTGAACTTAAGATGGCTGTAAACAAAATGCAGATCTCAAAATACAGGTCTTTGCTTCTGGCATGGGTTGATTCTCCATTTCCTTCAACTCTTTGTTGAATATCACTGTATTTGTTACTTTTCTTATTCTGTGACAAAATACCTGAGAAGAAGCAACTTAAGGGAGTAGGGTATGATGCTTAATATTGATTGTCAACTTGGAAGGGTCTGTTATCAGCTAGGACATAAGCCTCCACCCATGCGTGCTTCTGAGGGGTTATCCATCTTAGGTTATTGTCTGGGCAGACCTGTGAGCATCTACCTAGGTTAGGCTACCTGAGGTAGGAAGATTCATCATAACTAAGAGCCTCACCATTCCTTGGCTAGGGGTCCTGGACTGAATAAGAAGGATAAAGTGAGGTGAGCATTAATAGTTTCTACTTCCTGACTGAAGTGTGGCCAGTGCCCTAGAGGTTCTGCTACCATGACATCTGTAAGCCAAAATAATCTCTTTGCCACTTAAGTTGTGTTTGTCCAGGCATTTTTATTGCTGTGTTATATAGTAATTACCTCTAAATTGAAATATTTCATATTGGAGGGAAACTTGTTATGACTTGGAAAGTTCTGAAAGGAGGCTGTTAAGACTCAGGAAGTATCTTTGTGAGTTCAAGGCCAGCCTGGTCTACAAAGTGAGTTTCAGGACAGCCAGACCTGTTACTCAGAAAAACCCTGTCTTCTGCCCCCGCTTCCCCCCCCCAAAAAAATTTGGAAGTAAAGAACTCAGAATTGCTTTCTCCGTAGTCTAGGGCCCCACATTTGGAGTGACTCTTCTCAGTTAAACCCAGAGGTCTGTTTCCATGGTGATTCTAAATCTGATCACATGGACAGTGAAGATTCGCTATCACAATTGCCTTCATCGTAGTTTGTCCCTGATCATCTTCCTTACTGCCCTCCATCCAGCAATCTGCACCACTTCTTTCTAACCTACCATAGAATAGTAACATGCATGGCTGGTTTGTGTGCCTCCCTTGAAAACAGATTTCTGTGTTGTATATGCTAATTCTGTAATGCCTATTTGTCCTAAGTGCCTAACACAGTAATTGCTTGTATACATGAAGGTTCCTCATGGTGACATGGAGAAAACAGAGTGGAGATGTATATTAATTGCCTTTTGCAGCAATAACAAGTTTCTGCAGATCCAACTGCTAAGAACATCATTCTTTTCCTATGATTCAGCAAATAAGAAGTTTGGTCCCCCTAGATGGTATCATTGCTTACAACTCCCAAGGTCAAAAGTGACAGACCTGCACTTCTTTTAGGAAGAACTAGCGATGGTTTGTTTCCAGTGGATTCATACTGGTGGAAGAATTTTGATGTATGGGATTCTAACTGAGATGTCCATTTCTTTTCTGTCTGTTGGCTAAGGGTTGCTTTCAGCCTTCAACCATATTCTCTAAGTACTGGCCATCTTCAAACATGTCCCCAACTGAATGGAACCCCTCTAGTGCTTCAGATGCTTTGTCTCATCTTTGCCAGGCATCTCTTCTAACTACAACTGGGAAGTGTTTTCCACTCTTAAGGGCCCACAGAGATCAGCCAAGAGAATTTCCCTCCCACCAGATCCATGTCACCTAGACCTGCAAAGGCCTTTCACTTGAATGCAACAAATTCAGAGTAAGGGTATCTTTGAGGGTTGGACCTCTGCCTTCCAGATCGAGTGGTTGGTCAATGAACTGAAGGGAGTACTGTATCAAGGGTTGGCTCTGTGCCTGCCTCATGCATCTGAGTGCACTGAAACACACCTCTTATTTTCTGGGGCCCACACCTTCCACATTTGTCAGACTAAGGGCACAGGGTTAAATTGAGATTCTTAGGACCTAGGTAGACTTCCTTTAAACATGCATGTCAGGAAGTGCTAGGCCACAGTATGGCAGAAGCTGCCAGCAGCATACTATCATCTTGACTTTCTTCATGCCTCATATAACTTACTCTTAGATGCCCTGTCTTTTCTAAAAACCTTCATAACTGTATTGAAATCAGCTCTCAAATGTTTCTGCTAAAATGTGAAAGTTCCAGAGTGCCTCACCCTATCCTCCCTTTTCTCTCATACTCGCTGTCTCTTATCTGTGAAGACAAGGCAGTTTGTCAGTATTTACCCAGATGATATCAGTTTACTCTGTAACTCAGCAACACAGCTACAGCAATCTTCAGCTGCATCCACCACGTACGAAAGTGATGTGGATGCAAGGACATTTGTGGACTATACATGATAGATTTATGAAGGAAATCAATAATTACTACAGGGTTATGGAATTAACTGCTTTATCTGTATCACAGTAGTATGTGGTGTTAAAATGAAAGGTGTGTTTCTCTTTATGGGAATAACTTCAGAATATATTAAGTGCAAAAAACAAAATAGAGACTAGTGTGCACATCATGCAGTCTTCAAGGTAAGAGTCGGTACAAAGACTGCATTTGAAAATTCTTTTTATAATCCAGAAGGAAATAGGAAGAAATCTGGAACTGGAGGATGTAGCCCAGTGGCTGAGCAGGGCACCTGCTTAGCATGTTCAAGGCCCCTGGTTTGATCTTTAGAACTGGAAAAAGAAAAATGTATTTAAAGAGATGTTACAGATTCTTGGGGATGTGGAAGGGAGTGAAGAAGGGCTCGTGACAAACTCACCAATGGGGTTGATTATCTGCTCTTTTCTCAGGAAGGCCTCTTGCTCTTATAGTCTTTTTTTCTCATGCTCTGAATAGCTGCCAAAACAGAATCCTTACCAGATGTGAGTGTCTGTGAAAACTGACACATTATTCTGAAATGTATACGGAGATATAAAGACTGGTAGTAGCCAAGACCTCCATGACCAGAACAATCGTGACAGGCACTACAAGATGTCAACACTTACTATAAAGCATACTCATCAGGACTGTGTCTTGGTATTGACACAAACATTAAGAAAAAGGAACAATTGAAAAGAACACAGGGCCCAGAAACAGAACCGCAAGTATATGATCAATTGACTTTCAACAGATACAACATAGCAAAGCAGTAGAGGGAGGAAGGGTCTTTGTAGTAAGTGCTTCTGAGGCAATTAGCTGTACAAATGGGAAACATGTGAGCTATACCTCACACTATGAACACAAGTAATGGGAAATGAGGGAACAGTATTCAAGAACATCTACCAGAACTGGCTGAGAACAGTGAGAGTCTGTGGCACTCTCTTCACCAGTTTCCATGATAGAAGATTTACTCTGTATCTAGATATCTGTGGCACCGAGGAAATGGCTACCTCTTCCCTTGTTATCCCACAAGGCATTTGGTGGAGAGCGGTTGTTAGAAGGAAGCATTGTCAGCCTAGATGGGAAAGTTTAAAGTACCTATATTATACACCAACTTATACTCATTATAGGTAATTTAGCTGGTTTTTAATAAAATGGTTCTTTATGACATTTTTCAGACATCCATGGTGTTATCTTACCCTCCTTACTCCTTCTGTGTTCATCTCTCTCCCATCCCTAACTAGGTCCCCCTATTTCCCCATCAGGTAACTTAATACTCTGCTAATCCCCTTCTAGTACTTCCTGGCACCCCTACCTTGGCAATGATTCCTTTTTTGCTGCTCTGGTTTCTGAATTTACTCCAGGATATAGACTCACATCTGAAGATTTGGAAGTAGAATCTCCGATGAGAGAGAGCATGTGACATTTGTCTTTCTGGGTCTGGTGTCTTACTAAATGTGATCTTTTCTAGTTCCATCCGTTTAACTGCAAAGTTCGTGGTTTTATTTTTATTTTTTTACAGCTGAATAATTACATAATGTATATGTACCACATTTTCATTATCCATTCATCACTTGAAGGACATTCTGATTGTTTCTGTTTCCTAGCTGTTGTGAATAAAGCAGGTGATCATGCATATGTGGAGTAGGATGCTAAGTACTTTGGGCTTATTCCAAAGAATGGTACAGCTGGGTCATATGGTAGACTTATTTTTAGCGTTTTGAGAAGTCTACTGTGATTTCCATTGTGACCGTAACAGTCTGCAGTTCCACCAACAGTGAATGAGGGCTGCCCTTTCCCCACACCCCCTCCAGCATTTATTGTCTTTGCCATTGTGACTGGGGTAACATGAAATTTCAGAGTTATTTTGATTTGCACTTATGTAATTTCCAGGGACAATGATGCAATCCCTTTGAAGTGAGGAAGGAAGCAAAGTTGTCCCCACTCTTTTTCAATATTATGCTCCAAGCACTGGCTAGAACAATAAGGTAGAAGAGAAGTAAAGTGATACAAATAGGAAAAAAAGAAGTTCAAACTATTCCTCCTTGCAGATGACATGCTGTATACTAGAGATCCCCCAAATTCTGCTGGGAAAATTATGAAAATAATAAAAGAGAATGCAGCAAGGTGAAAGGATACAGAATCAACTTATACAAATTAATAGCTGTTCTATATACCAATAACAAGCATACATAGAGATAAATGCACACTTCATTCATAATAGCCTCAAAGAAAAATATTTAGGAATAAACTTAACCAAGGAGATGAAGGACCTTTAAAATGAGTACTTTAAACCACTGAAGAAAGAGAGAAAAGATACTAGAAAATTGAAATATCTCTCACACTCATGTGTTGGTAGAATTAATACCATTTTATTATTATGTAAAAATTATCACATTTTCCCTTGTGCTGATTTTAACATAAATCTGAAAATTCAAGATAGGAAAGAATGGCTATCTAAAGAGCAACATTCTGATTTTGAATTTGTTTGATGGCAAACAAATTCATAGATGGGCAAATGTCTATAAAGTCCAGACTACCAATACTGTGAGCCGGCCATTTTTCTTTCAAAACTACTGAAGTATGCCACTATTCAAAGTGGTAGAAATGGTAGAAATAGGCATTGTACCCTAAGCTATTTGCAAATGCCTTGCAATACCAATCAGAATTCCCATCTCATTTTTCACAGAAACAGAAGAAAATAAAACTGTCCTAAAATTCATACAGAGCCATGAAAGATCCTAGGAAAACAAAAACAATCTTGAGGACAAAGAACAATACTGGAAGAATTATCATTCCAGATCATAAGATACATTACAGAGCCATAGAAATAAAAACAATATGGTACTGGTACAGAAACAGACATGTAACCAATGGAACAAAATTAAAAGCCCACACATATGTACACATAACTTCAGCCATTTAATGTTTGATGAAGATGCCAAGAACATACTCCGGAGAAAAGAAAGCATTTTCAACAAGTGTTGCTGGGAAAGCTGGGTGTCCACATGCAGAAGAATGAAATTAGACCTGCCTCAATCACTTTGCACCAAACCTAACTCTAAGTGGATCAAAGAACTAAATATAAACCCTGAAACCGCTAGAAGGCATATGCAGTACCATAAATGATAACTGTGTAGGAAAGGACTTTCCGAATAGACTCCATTTGCCCAAGAATTAAGGCTGACAATTGACAAGTGGGGCTTCATAAAACTCAGAAGTTTCTGCACAGCTAAAGAAACAATCACCCACGTGTAGTGGAAGCCCACAGAATGAGAGAGAATATTTGCCAACTATACATCTGACAGGGGATTAATATCAGAATATACAAAAAAGTAAAAAAAAAAACAGAGTCAAAAAACCAAATGACCCATTTAAAACAATGGGCTATGGATCTGAACAGATAGTTCTCAAAAGAAGAAAAAAATGGCCAAGAAATACCCTATCACTCCTATCGTGTCTCACCAGTAGAGGCAGGCTGCTGGTATTATACCTCAGATTCCAAGAAGAAAAGGTGAAATTCATGCCAAGAGCATCAGGAAAAGCACACAAACTATACAGATTGATATGCTAATATTTATGCATGCCAAGGAAGTGGGAGCAACAAAATGAGGAAGAAAGCCTCACGAAAACATGGGGCATTTAGTGTTCTGTCATGTGCAGAATGGAAGTTATCACAAGAAGAGAGGAAGGAGCTGAAAAGAAATAGCAACTGAAAGTTGCTCAGATTTGCTGCAGTAAAAACACTCTATTCAAGCTCAACAAACTGTAGGTTGGAAGTGAAGAAATAAAGCAGTAGAGAGGAGTGAAGTGTACATATAAAACAAAAGTTAAGCAACATACATAACTATAGCAGGAGTTACAGGTTTATTAGTCAAGATCTTGAGACTCAGGAGAGTTGAGTGTGAAGGCAGCCCAATGAAGAATTCCTTCATGCCTTGGGACTTGAACTTCACTATTTTTCAGATGTGTAATTTTCACCTAATTTATGAGATGTGGAAGCTACACCTACAGACACACAAGAATATACACAAATTGGAGTTGAGAAACTCAGGGTTAGATCCAAGCCGCTTAATGAGAAGAGTTACCAATGTACTGCTGGTTAAACCCTGGGCCACATGGGTTCGTGAAGGCTGGTGGAGTAGAGGTGATAGTTGTGGGCTTTTCCTTTGCTCTGCTTCACTAGCGTTCCTCCAGGGCCCTTGATCCCCACTACTTCCAGGGCCCTGTAGTCTATTTCCAAGGATGCTTGTCTATATCTCTGCCTGAGGAGTCTACCCAGGTCTTCCTCAGGGGACTGCTCTGTCTCTGGCAGGCCAGGAGTGATATTCTATGAGACCCTCAATTCATGGCTCCCAGGAACTGTTTCTCACTTGACACTTCTAGCTGCTCTGAAGGAGGGAAGTCATATTAAACAAGACCTGCAATGGAATAAATCCCTGTATCTGCTTTTTCCCCCTTCTCATATATACCAAGAATATCACTTGTCTCATTATACATGCCGAATAAATATTTGACAAATAAATGGAGAAATGGATATTTCTCTAAGAAACTTGCTAAAACTACTAGTGATATAGCCAGAAGTTTAAAGTAGTTCTTAGACTGTAAACACAGTGAATGTGCGCTCTCTCTCTCTCTCTCTCTCTCTCTCTCTCTTTAATTTCTCTTGCTGATCCTGTTGTCTCAGTAATATTTGTGGATGAACTTAAAAATTGCATTTATAGGGCTGCACTTTAGAACACTTCTGCTTTTCCAGAAGACCCGAGTTTAATTCCTGGCACACAGGTCAAGCAGCTTACAAACCACCTGTATCTCCAGCTCCAGGAGAGCCAGTGTCCTTTTTTAGTCTTTACAGGCACCTACATTTATCTGCACAGACACACAAAGGCACCGATTTAAAATATATTTTAAAAGACTTTTATATTTTACTCTTTTAAGATTTTGATGTGAACCCAGGACTACATCCATTCTGTGTAAGTACTCTACTACTGAGCTATATGCTTGCCTTAAAGAGTATTTAAGTGTGCTGCTAATATCATCAGTTAGCTCTAAAGCAGAGCAATTATAATAGTTTCAGTCTGTGAAGTCAAGATATTTGTGAGACCAAATGTCATATGCATTTATTTGTGTTACCGACATGAGAGAGTCTTCATTCTTTCAGTAGTCACTTGAGATACAGGGAGAAGCAATATGTTTTCCTTTACTCTCAGGTGCCTGGAATGCAAGCTAATCATGGCTTTCTAAGTGGTTTCCTCTCCATCAGCTGGTATGAACATCTCAAAGTCAACTTGGGGGGAAATCTCATTCTTTGACATCTAAATTGAGTTAAAAAAATCATTTCATAAGGATCCTAATGAGTTACTTAATTACTAGACAGAACCATATTTAGCAGTATGGATGAAGAAACAATACCCATTACAATTAGCTATCAGATTCAATACCAACTCATTAATCAACTTTTGTATAAGTCACACATCTTCCCCCAATGGATCTTCTCTGAAGCCATTTTGAGGCTGGAGTGTTTTTCCCAAACTCCTTGCAGCCATCAGACACATTAAAGGATATCCAATTTCATTGGTCTAAGCTCAGTGATCACAATTTATCAAGGCATGAAAAGTCTGTCCAGTCTTCTGGAATATCATTAAATGGTTCAGCAACATTTCTAATCTTAATGATAGCCCAGGGAGAGCAACTATTATGATGATGAATGGGAATGAATATCTGGAGAAAGTTCAAGGCATGTTATACTTCCAGAGACTAATACATGTTGTTTATCTAAATCATCCAGCTGATTAAAGAAACACACAAAGCCCAAGACAGTTAAAAGCAAAGAACCAAAGGGTTTGACCTACCCTAGTATATTTATTGCTGACCATGTCATGCATGTAAAATGTATTACTATACCAAAATGCTGTGTATATATATCGGGAGAGCCTTTTGAGGCTGCTGTTGAGTAATATAGGCTGTCCAGTTTATTGCCTGGCTAAATATTTACATAAAATGAGTTCGTTGATTGTGGGTAAGCCTCCATAAAAGGAGTCTTTCAGCGTTACTAACTGATTAGCTACAACTCTCAAGGCTTAGCAAGAGCTAGAAGGTGGTAACATGTAGTGCTTCTATTTCTACAGTCAGTTTTTTAGTTGCTCAGTGTTTTCAATTGCTGATCTGAGTTATATTTGGGTGTGTAGTCAAGAAGCCAAACCCCTCTTGGTTTTAAGAGCAAGGCAACATTTGCTAGAAAATCAGGAATGCTATTCAGTACACACCTAGAAATCCGCTGTCTGTAGTCCAGCTTTCTTCCGGGAGCACATGTCATTTAAACATACGCTATTCTTAGTCCAGGGAAATCAGTGCTGGGTGATTGAGACAGTGAAAGCATTTATTTTGAAAAGTCAGAAAAGTAAATGCTTTATATAAATAAGATTTGGTTTTGTCCACCTTTCCCTGGACAATTTGGGAAGGGGTGTCAACTCCACAGGTATCTGGAAGATAGTCCAAAGATATAGTGAATATCTTTTCAGGATTTTGGAGTGAAACTTTGTTGAGGTGAGGTGGTGCCACCTATGTTTAAATGTTTGTTTATGGATAAGAAGTAGGCGTACTAATAGTAAATGATAAGACATGGGACCTCTGACTTAATTCACTTTGATTCTTTTTTATTTATTTATTTATCTATTTATTTATTTATTAGAAATTTCCAACTCCTCCCATCCTCCCATATCCCTCCCACTCTCCCCACTCCCCTTCACCCTCGCTCTCCAGTCCTAAGAGAAGTCAGGGTGCCCTGCCCTGTGGGAAGT
>LOJH01039061.1:0-14921 GCA_001685095.1 Ellobius talpinus | reverse complement strand
TCCATGGCTTCTCTCTGACTCCGCCTCCTTTCTCCCAGCATTCACTTTAGTTTTCCCAGCCTAGGTCTACTCTACCCTATCTAGCCAAGCCAGTTTTCTTTATTAATTAACCAATCGTATTCACAGCATACAGAAGGGAATCCCATATCACATTTAAGCATAGTAAAAGTCATAAAATAAATATTATCACCTGCTTTAGGCACTGGTGTAAGTACTAGAACTCCGAAGACAAGCAGCTACCAAACACATTTTCTTTACTTTTAATTCAAGACAGAGACTTACTGTGTGGCCGAGGCTTGGCTTCGAATTCTTGATCCTCATTTCTTAGCCTTCCAAGTACCAAGATGACAAATACACTACCCTTCCCTGACTTGGTGGGAAGATAACATGTTAAATATTTATGTCAATGTGTCAATGTACCAAATCAAAGCTTAAAAAAAAAACAGTTAGTTAAGGAAAGTTACAGGTGACACTGGAGTGCCTCCTCATGTAAATGATTGAGTTATGGTAGGTGGAGAAGCCGCTCATTGTTTCAAAGATAAACCTCTCTAAGTATGAATAAAGCAGGGAGGGCGCCCTCCTGATATATGGCTCTCACTTAGAAAAACACCAGACTTAGAGCAAGGCTCCCTTCAGGGATCCAGGTCATAAAGCAAGGCTGGGCACACTTGAATTGATGCTCCCTTCTCTGACAGTTTTTATTTATTTTTAAATAATATGCATTTATTTTCAGAACTCGGTTCTCTCCTTCTACCCCAGAGTACCCACTCACATTGCTAGGCTTGATGGCAAACACCATTTCCCACTGGGCCTTCGGACATGCCTTGGATCTTTCTCATACTAACAATTCAGAGAGGGATGCAGAAGGGGACCAAAAGGCAGAAAATGCATGGCAAATAAGCTTGGGATCAGGCCATTAAAAAGGCTCATCTGTTTTGCATAACATCTGAGAACAAGATGAATCAGCTCGTGCTGAAATGACAGTTGAAGAAAGCACTTGCTGCTATCCAGAACACCACTGAAAAATTGATTTCTGGGGCTTAGAACATAGTCAGGAAAAATATATATAGGAAAAAATGTATATAGCAAAACAGCCAGCATCAAATGAACATCATTTCCAAGTGCCATCACTTGATCCCTCCCCTAAAGGAAAATCTTCCCAGCCACTAAAACCCACCCATGATAGATGCCCAATTACAACGGGAAAGGAAATGGGTCGGGGGAGTTTCCCTGTGCTAATGACTTTGAAAGACTAAGACAGCAAAGATGAGTGCAGCCGTGGGTGATTAGGTCTTTGGACTGTTTTGGTTCATCTAAATTGATCACAGAGAGCTTTAAATTAGAGGAGATCATATTCCACTCACAGGCATTTTAATTTTAAAAAGCTGGATGTCAACACCAAAAGCATAGAACTCACCTCAAAGGGAGCAAAGATTACTTATCCTGGAGTAAAATATGAGTGACCCAGGAATACACAGCTACGTGGCCCCAAATGCCTTGTTCTGATACAGAAACAGTGTCATGAGGCTTTTTATAACTACAGAACAAAAGAAAAGTCACAGATTAAGGCACTTTTCAAAATCATTGGTGGAAACAAGGCCGTACCCGCTGTGGGTTTCAGATACTGACTCATGACTTTCTAACCACTGGGGTTGCTGGAAGCTTGTGGTCAGTTAACACGTCTCCAACAGTTTCACGTGATTGACAGTCACAAAGACTTTAGTTCACACACAGAGCTTTGCAAGAGGTTATCAAGGGAGCTAAGATAACCCAATTATTTAGCTCAGGATCTGCAACTTTCCAACTCTCCAAAATCCCCAAATTCTAATCAGGTCTGTGCAATCTCCACCAAAAGTATGCTTGTTGATTTTGTTTTTGTTTTTTGTTTGTTTGTTTGCTTGTTTGCTGGAAAATTTAGTGATACCTGCATTTAGTTGTCATAAATGACAGTATACTTCGACTTCAAGCTTTTCTGTAAGACAGTTCACTCTTAAGTCACACCTGAATTCCTAACTCAGCAGAGCGGTTTCCAGGAGTTCACAGGTCTCCTGAAGCTTTGCTATTGGGTATGTTCTTAAGAAAGCCCTGAGCTTCATTAGATTTTCAACTGGTTCATAACTCAAAATCTGCAATCACAGATAAACGTCACTTCTAATTTGGAATTTTCCTTAGATATGCAGAAGTTTGAAACTTTCTCTTTGTGTAAGCCTAAGGAAATAAATGTCATCTCCTTGCTTCTACCACACATGAGAACTAGAATGTTATGCATGTGCAAGTACATACTTAAGGTAGGTGCATGCATGGTATGAATCCATTTAAAATAAATGTAGACATGTATATCATACAAAGGCACCATGCTTGATTTTATGACAATTAGCAGGTGCCCTAGTAACTGAACATACCCTGAAAGTGTGTTCCTTTGGTCTGTTACTAGAATCACCTTGCCTGGCCAAGACTAACTGTCCAATGAAATAATTGTTGAAACACTTTCCCTTCCACTAGACTCATGCTAATCATGTATCTTTAAGGGAAAAAATTGTCCTTGGTAATTCAGTTATATTTTCAGAAAGAGCTGAGAACCTGAATTTTGGAAATTTAACCCTGAACTTGATTGAAATGTTGTCATAAAATATACTCTGGTTCCATCTTTTTCTGACACGTTTCACAATTTCATTTTTCTTTACTGCTGAATAAAGATTCATTTTATGCATGTACCTTGTTTTCATTACTCACTCATCGGTGGATGGGCATAAAGCCTGCTTGCATTCCTTAACCACAGGTAAATATCCTGAGTGGAAACCCAACCCAGAACACCGACACCCATTGCATGTGCTTACTCACACGTAGATCACAGCTTTGAGTTGTAAAATATTTATATTTAACTTGGAATGTCTATAGAGACGTGCCTGCTAAAGATGGACTATGGATGGCAGTTGGGGAGACAGCTTGAAGAGAGGATAACAGAACATGTAAGGTATACAAGTACAGAGAGGGAGAACTGTGGGAGGCGAGGTTTGAATGGGGATAGGTGTGAATGAGGATGGGTTTGAATGGGGATAGGTGTGAATGGATGGGATGGAGAAACAGGTGGGGGCATAGGTTAACAAAAACTAAGGATGTGTGAAGAAGTCATATGGAAACCTACTACTCTGTGAGATAATTGTTAGTATATTTTTGAACAGAGGTGAATAATACCAACCCCAGAAGTCATTGGCTTATAAAATGAAAATTGCAATGGAAGTTGTTGGCCAAGAAGGTCCCAGATACAAGACAGGTTATAGCTCTTGGTTGTCACCAGAACTAAACAGCAAGACTCTGTTGCTGAAGCTAGCTCACCCTGAGAGGAACCAAGCTGGAACTGAGCTGGATGCTTCCTGCCTGCTGGCTAGCTTACACACCGGAAGTTGCTATTCAGGAAGCCAGAGGGGAACCATCATCAGCCATAGTGTGTCATGTTCCAATACCACCTTACAGGGCAACGTGTGCCAGCTGGTGCAAGAGTGGATGACTTCTGGGGGAGTCTTTTATGTGTTTTGATTGGATCTAAGGCCTGCTCCTCAGGAAGGGGAACACAAGTGATTCCATAAACCCATCAAAGGCCTATGGCTAGTGAAGTCATAGGCCCTGAGAGGGAACCTACTATTTGTGCTTTGAGACGTTGACAAACTTCCGTCTAAACATTTATGTTTATGCCCATAGAGTTTTGCTCTCACCATTTGTCAGAAAAGCTATGCAGCAAACAACAACATATGCAAACTCATGGCTAGTCAGGGAGCTAATAATTGGTTGGTAAGTGCTCAGCTCCCAAGATAACATCCATATCACTCTTTGTGATATGGGGAACATCCAGGAAGAGGGACAATTAAAAATGTTAAGAACTGGATAGTGGGGGGAATGGTAATGACACGCTGTCATCTGGGCGTGGCCATGGCCATTACACCCATGAACTCCCACAGGCGCAGCTGCCTTCACAGGGAAGACAACTGAGCATGCTTGGACATGGTTGGACCCATCAATATTTCAACCACGGATGCCACAGGGATTCATGGGTCTCAGCTCCTCTGTGGAGAGACTACTTGTGGTTCATGGCTACAAGATAAGAGGGGGTTGTCTTCAGTGATGCAGCCATTGGTGAGTTAGCCCTGGTCCAGTGGGTGGCTTCACACCCATACCCACACAGGAGGACCTGGCTAAGATCAGTGGATCACAAGACAACAACAGGACAATCTCTTGAAGGGAGTTAGTGGTAGGAACTCAGACGAAGTAGCAGAGTGAGTGCAACCAGAAAGCAATATGCCTATGAAATTGCCAAAGAATAAGCTAATTTAAAAATTAAAAAATAAAAAGAAAGAAGTGCATTTTCAGAGTCCTTTCAGTCACTGAAAAGCATACTCAGCCGGGAGGAGGTTGGAGTCTGCTATACAATTCACGCTCATGATTCAGATGTCAATTTTCAGTATGTAAATTCTACATGAAAGTTAATAGCAGATACTGACTTCTCATGAGGTCTGACAGCAGGGAGAAAAAAAAATTCCCAAAAAGGGGTTCCTCTGCAAAGAAAAATTGCCCTTATTTCAGAAAATTCCCAGCATCTGGCAGGGCTCTTGCTTCTAGCCTCTTCCTCTTCATGTGGCCTGACTATGTGTGGCCTCCTTGCCCTTCTCTGGGGGAGCATAAAGAATACAACATAAAGAAATGTAACCTACTTTATTAGATCTATACCAAAACGTAAAATTGATGAATAGTGAACTTGAAAGAGAACTTGAATTGGAAGTTTAGTCTCCTGATTTAACAGGCAGGAAAGCTGAGACTTAATGAAAATTGCCCAACCATCATTCAACTAATGGAATGAGATCAGCAGTTTAAAAATAATATGAAGGATTTATTTCCCCATTGTATTTGCATTACCCTTGCCACAAATTATGTAATATACCAGAAATTCTTTTCCTAGTGCAATTTTTGAGGAAACACATCTATGTTCTTTGATGTGACACATTCAAACCAATGTCCCCTCCTACTAATCCTGAAGAGGTGCAGGAGGACCTCTGCAAAGCAGTACTTCTTTCGAAACACATGGATTCCCCAATTGTATGGGATCTGTTGTCTGCCCAATTTAACATATATCAATAGAAAAGAATTTCTAATGATTTTGGGTTTTGTAAACCAAAATTTCTGATTGATCCTCCAACAACTACATCGATTTTGAAAAACGTTCTACCAGAACTCCCAAACAAAGAGACCTTGAGATGGAAGAGGTATAGAAAGGCTAGAGGGAATGGAAAAGGCAACAATGTCAGCTCAGTGTGGGGGGCGGTGGGCTCTGCTTTCATTATTAGTGATGGAGAACACACATGCTCTGCCATGTTGTGGACTGTTGATCCTTGTTGGCTAATGAATGAGCAGAAATGTAGAGGCTGGACATGATGGATCAGAGAGCTGGGAGGTGCATAGTACATAGGATAATTACACCAGTCCAACAAAGAAGGCTTAACTGAAGAAATATCAGAAGCCTCGGTGTGGTGGCTTATGTCTGGAATGTCAAGACTCATTAGGCAAAGGCAGGAGGATTGCCATGAGTTCAGGGTCAACCTGTCATACATAGTAAGATGTAAGCCAGCCAGAATTTACTTAGCAAGATACGGTCTCAAAATAAGAGAAAATGAAAGAAGATTATTGGGAGGCAGCTAGCGACCTGCTCTGAACATTCACAGTGTCTGCTCGGTTGACTCCTAGCACACCTTACCACACAATTCTATGAATGGGTTTTGCTCATCTGTCTTCTCCTCTAAGAGGCTCATCTGCTTAGAGGGTAAGGTCTATGGTCCCCATTTTCATATTCAAAGCTTATCTACAAGGAACAAATGAACAAGATGTCAATAAAGCCACTAAATGCATGAATTAATCAATTTATTTTACCTTGTTATGATGCTCACAAAACTACAAATGTCTTACTATGACATTTCAATTTCATCTTGAAGATAACAGATTATCAATTAAAATATTTGACAAGAACTAAAGGATGAGATCAGAACACTAATGCTATAGTGCAGGTAAGAGCTGGAAGGTTGAGAAGATGGCAGGGGTGTGAGAAGAAACCGAAAATGGACTTGAATGTGGATGTACTCCGCTCGCCCACGTGTGACTGAAATGAATGCCAGGCCCTGAAACCCACTGGCATTCTGATTCTATTGATCTGTTTCCAACTGCAGTCTACATCATTAAAATATCTGCATCCACGTTGAGTCTGAAGTGCTTTTGACCTTTCCCTTCTGTAGCTAGGCCTTTCCGTCTCTGGAGTGCTGTCATCCGGCATGTTTACACCGCCTTCCATCACAGCTCCCGAGTCTGACAGCACACCATGATGGGATTCAGAGGCAAAGAGGAAAGCACCCTGTCTCTTACCTTGATGGCTTCCATTGATCCTGTCAGCAAGTGCATCAACGAATATGGAAAAACAAATCATACACGCCGACCTTGTCTTAGGATGAGAAACATTAATTCCTACATCAGTTCCAACATTAATTCAACTTGAAGTTTTGAAAAGGAAAATAGACATAGATCATGAATATGGGGATTGTTCTTAAAGAGCCTTAAGTGAAGGGAAGATTTGTTTCATTGTTATTTTAGCTTGTTTCTTTCTTTTTGTGGTGCTTGGGGTTAAGCCTAGAGCCTTAGGCAAGCTAAAGAAGACTCCATCTGTCTATACGCGTGCCCTCTTTCCTCTTTCTATTCTGAGAACAGGCCTACTAAGTCACCCAGGCTAGCCTTGGACTCACTCTACAGCCAAGCTAGGTCTTAAATGTGAGATACTCTGACCTCAGCCTTGGAGGGAGACTTTTTAAAACCTGCACAGTGACTTCTTTGCCCTTTATGAGAAGGATTACCAGAGACATCAACCATCTATGCTAAAGCTGACTGTATGAGAACACAGCGAGCAGGGGTTCCACCTCTGCCCAAAGGTTCAGCAGAAAGGAAACCACCAGCCTCACCTCACACATGTTTCCCTTTGACGTTAGCACAGTCTTCCTACTTCAGTTCTGAGAAAGAGACAGAGCTTTTCTACTGAAACCACCAGGAGTCAGCCGGCGTTCAGTCAGACTGAGACTCAGATGCTCAAGACCAAATTCTGCTTTCTTTTAGATTGACTTCTTTTATTGTCTGTGTGGGAGTGTTTTTCCTCACACGCATACCCAGCAGCCTCAGAGGTCAGAAGAGGCCACAGGATTCTGCTCCAGCTGGAGATATGAACTATTGGGAACCATCTTGGGATGCTGGGGACCAAACTCGGGCTCTCTGCAAGGACAACAGGTGCTCTCCTCTGCTGAGCCATCTCTCCAGCCCCTGAGGTAAACTTTTCTTGAGTTAATAATGTGTCGATCTTGTAAGGTGAAAGAGGCATTAGTGGCTTAGGAAGATAGTGTCTTTAGCTCTGGTTAGGAAAAGCGTGTGAGCCCTTTCCTCTGGCTATAGTTGAGATGGTTATGACTGGTTAGCCAAGCACGCCAGTGCCCCACACTTGGGCTTTAACGAGGAAGCCCGAAAGGTCTGGATCATTCATCACTTTTTTAAAGTTTGTTTTGGTGAGTTGTTTTGTTTGGGCCTATTACTTTGCCTATTTTCCTGCTAGATGTTTGAGACCATAACAATGCCCAAATTAACCCTTTAAAAACTATTAAGAACAGTTATTGTCTAGCCCTCGAGGTTTACTTGAGGCTTTGAAAGGTGCCCTGGCTCCTTTAGCTTTTAACCAGTTGTCCCTTCTGCTGTTGTACATCGGGATCCTGCTGTGTCATTTCCTTTGAAGCATTGAAGGCATTCTTTTGTGTTGACCCTCTTCTTTGCAGCACATACACTGGTTAGAGTCTAACTTGCAAGATTTCTGGGGCCTCTGAACAGGAAGACAGGTGGCTTGCCTTAGCTGTAGGATCCTTTGAGAAATGTCTCAATAAATAATAACTGATCTGGAGGTAGGGGCAAAAATTCTAGCCCCATTGACTGCTTGTCTGCATCTGCGCTGGCCTCCAAGTTTGGTTGTTGAACATTCAGAAGGTTTGGTTGTACCAGTTTGGAAGAAAAGCTTGCCCATTGGACATCTGACCATTAGCTGGGCAATGGTGTTGAAGCAGAAATTGTCTGTTAATTGTTATTTTTCTCTAACAGTTATCTGAAGTTGTCTGGTGACATCAGATAAGACAAGTTTACTTTTTCCCTTTAAGAGACAGAGTTCACACATGGCCTAGGAATGAGCAGAGCACACAACACTTTATTCCAGAGTTTCTGTGATTGGTGGGAACCAAAGCCCCAAAGCTTTACTGGGAATGGAAGTAACATGCTCTCTTCAATTCCAGGCGTGCCCGAGCTAGCAAGGGCTAAGATTCTTGACTGGCTAAGATTCTTGATTCAAGACTCACCGTTGCCTTGATTGGTAAGAATCAAGTTTTACTCTCATCTCCCACCCCCAAACACACACACACACACACACACACACACACACCATCCTATTGACTCTCTCAGATATGGCAGTAATTTTGTTTTTATAAGATCCCAGAGTTATTAAGAGAAAACCAAGAAAAATGAACAACCTATTCTGGCCCAGTGTGTTGGAGGCACCCAGTTGGTAATTAGGTAAAGCAAGGTCTCAAAACCAGAGGATACTAACATGGAGGTCTGATACAAATGATGCAGGGAAACACAGTAATCTTATCACATGAAAACATAAACATCAGAGAACATTAGATAAGCATAACCACATCTTTTGGGTTATCATACTTAACAGAAGACAGGACGCACAGAGGGGGAGAAATTGGCTTGAGGAATATAGTCCCAAAATAACAAAGTAGAGAAACAGATATGAGAAGGAATCCCATCGTCTGAACTCATCGATGGGGCATCCATATGCCTTACCATTCACTGTGACTGGGAACCCCAGACATGTCACCTTGGTCTCACTTTGAACGCCCGTGAATTTCTAGGTCAGCTGAGGCGGGAGTCTGTGAGAGAACAGGCACAGACAGGGAGGTATACATAGGGTACATGGGCACCGCAGCTAAGGGAGCACATGAAGGAGGTGAAAGAAAACATCCATGGTGTAACCTTGCCTCATAGCCGTTTGTAAGGATGGCATGGGCCAGAGGAGACAAAAGGGCTTGTATCAGCATTGGCTCAGCAGTCAATCAAGTCAAATAAAGTGGCCAAAAATAGTTGACCCTAATTTCAAACCCCTGCAGACTGCTGTGGGACTTTTACTCACAGAAAAGCAGCTGCCTGGGGCCCTTAGATCAGGTACCCAACCACACATCAGTCTCTGGGGTTCAAGGCAGCGCTGGCACCCTCCATCTTGGTCAGATGTCTGTGTTTCTGACCCTGTTAAGTCTCTCTGCATGTTCTCCCTCCTCTTAACCTTGAACAGAGGTCTCTCTAGCTCCAAGAAAAGGAGAGGGGTGATGGGGGAAAGTATGGGATCCTGTACTCAAGGAAAATAGATAGGGGGTTAAGTTTGCAAAGTTTACCTCCAAGCACATGGCCATGGGCCATAAATACACAGAAAAACAATCTGGGTCCAGGCTAAGGGATATGAACCCGGGAGAGGAAGACCAAATTTTTCTTTCCCTTAAGCAGACAGAGAGCACCAAGACAGGGAGCTTACAGACCTAGCACAAGGCAGAGATAGTGCAGAGGCTGGCCTCCCTGAGAGGGGTCTTAGCCAAAGGGTATAAATTAGGGATATGAGTCACCAGAAGCTTACCTGAATAGTAGAACATAATATGGCCACCTCCTGTGCCTTCATGGAAGCAACTGTAGTGTTCTCATATAAGCCACCAGGGAGGTTGGGAATCCGCACTGGGTGCCACATGTTATTGGGGAAACTAGGGGTCCCTTTTAAGGTTCTTTTACGTTAATTTAAAGATTATTGTAGTCTTTGATAACAAAAGGACGCCCTCCAGGCCCGGCTTCCCGTTCTTCAGTCCTCAGAGTGGCTTAATAATTCAGGTAAGGTCACGAGTGTTTGGACGAATCCCACCAAGGGCAGTTTCTTCCAATCCAGTCCCTGAACTCCAACAGAGATGAGTTTGTGCAATCCAGAGACCTGCCAGAACTAATAGCTGTCAGCTTCCTCTTGCTGTCACGCTCTGAAAGTCTGCTGACATTTGCTTTTTTAAAAAGCTCTAATAGTTGCCATGTGAGACACTCAGCCTTGGCATTCAGCCATGCAATGGGGCCTTCCATTTACTCACCACAATGTTCTGTGTGCCTGGCACTGCAGGTGCCGCGATTCTGATTCATAAACTCTTATAACAACCCAACAAGGTTGGCATTTTTCTTCCCAGTTTAAAGAGGAGGCTCAGACAGTTTGCACGATGTATTCAAAATCACAGTGCCAATTATAAAGTGTTGGGATAGAAACCTAGGCCAGCCTCACTTGACTTAAAATGTGTGTAGAAGGTCCAAAATTCTTGTCTGGGTAGCAAGATGCCACCCCACCTCCTCAGTTGTGGTAGTTTCCATGAGAAATGTCCCCCATAGTCTCAATTGTTCAGGAGGAAGAAGTGCATTATGGGAGGCAGGCTTTAGGGTTTAAGGCTCAACAACATTTTTCAGTTCCCTGTCTCTGCCTAGTGCCGGGGTTGAGGAGGTGTTCTCAGTCTCCTCCCTCAGCCATTATCTGTGCTGCCTTTGCAGCCCTTCCTTGGTGAACTCTTATTCCTCTGGAACCAGGAGCTGAAATAAACTCACATCGGTAAACCATTTTGGGTCATCTTGTTTGATCACGGCAAAAGAAAAGAAACTAATACACCAGTTCTGCGATTGAAAGATTAGTGCACCACTGAGTTCTACTCTAATCGGCACTGTGGTTGTAGGACGAGGCTCAGTATGGGAACATTTGCTTGCCTATTTGCTGTGTCCTTGTGTTTATCAAACTACCACAATACCTTTGTAAAAAGCAGCTCTGCTGATGCCAGAGTTCCCATCCATCTATTTTCCTTGGCTTTTTACATTGCTCAAATCTATTTTGTTCTTATTCAAGCATAGAAAAAACCCTTCAGGCAGGAGGAGAACTCTGCTAACTACAAAAAATAAAAAAATTACTAATAACACCATAGTTTCAAGTCAGAGAAGTTGGTATACTTAATTTGTCAAGCACAAAGAAAGTCCTATGGCCCCAGAAGTGAAGTCAAGGGGGCTCAGAATGCCAACTGGAGATGCTCAGTTAGCTAGGAACTTGCCCTGGCCAAAGTTTTGGGCCTTCCAAATTTGTCCAGGTCCAGACTAAACGGATGAGAGTAGCTGAAAAATGTTAGCGCTTGGGCAAGCATCACTGCAAAGAATGGAATGGGAAGAGAAAGAGCCAATCAGCTGCAAAGCCTTAACAACCCAGAGGCAGGGAGGATACGGGGTGAACAGTAGGTTCAGGACCACCTCTGAGTGGAAGACCACATAATCAAAGAGACTCAGAAGGTACAGAGAAAGCATCAAGCGGAGGTGGCAGTCTAGACCATTCCCTCAAAGCTGAGTGTGCCCTGTACCTCCTTATCAGGTGCCATCTGAAAACACAGCACCTACAGTTTACCTTGGCATTTACCTGCAGCTGAACCCTGTATTGTTCAGTTCTACAGTCAATGTCATTAAGATAGAAACTACACTTTCCTAAGATTTTCCCCTAAATGGCTCTAGGTTAGTGCTGACTGGGGACAAAAATTGAGTCAAAGTTATTATTTTCTCATGTCTGTCAGGAAGAATGACTGACAGCTACTTATCAGGCTCCAGGGTCCCTCACTCTCCTCTGCTTCCTATCCAACTCTTCTTCCCAACTTCTAGCTTTTCTGCTTAGCAGAGGCCTCATGTCCACCACTAGGAGCCTAGCTGCAGATCCACAGGGGTATATCATAAACAGAGACGGCTTTTGTTTTCCAGGTGCCCAGACCTGAATAATCACACAGAAACTATATTAATTACAACACAGTTTAGCCAATGGTTAAACAATATTCCTAGCTAGCTCTTACACCTTAAATTAGCCCATTTCTATTCATCTATGTATTGCCATGAGGCTGTGACTTACCAGTAAGGTTCTGGCATCTTTCTCCTTGAAATTACTTTATACTTAATAAGAAAACAAATTAGAAATTTCATTTATTAACACGTTTCTGAACTTCAGCTGCTTGCATCCAGTCTTCCAACATATTCCTCACACAATAGTGCCCATCAAAAAAAGGTAAGAATTGTGAACCATTCAGGACTGCATACAGCTCTCACGCTGGGCCTTTTTGATCAAATGATTTTTCTTAATCAAAAAAAATAAAGACAGGTTTGTCAAGATCTAAGATGCTTATTAAGTTAAAAAGTGATTGTAGTTGTTCTTTGAGCAAGTCTCCAAACAGGACTTTACTTATTTTGTTTATTGCTATATTCAGATATAACCTTAGTTTTGAAAACATTTAATTCAATGAGATTAGAAAGGACTATTTTATATAAACTTTATTTGCAAGGTTCACATGTAAAATTAACCATTATGCAGTAAGGAACTTTTCTGGGACAGCATTTAGAGGCATTTACTTCTGGAGTAAGTCCCTCCAAGGTACCCATGCTCACATATGCAGCCAGGTTTGTAGGACATGTAGGGGGCCTATCTCTATCACCTGATGGCTGGATGCAGAATTTGTGTTTGATCCCAGGTAGCCAATCAGAATCTCTCCTGGGACTTCAGCGTCAGAACACAGAAATGCTGTAGGAATTCCTACCATGAACAGTCTTTAAGTTACCCCACCACTTGGGTAACCACTTTTATGATAAATGCCAATATAAAGTGCATGTCCGGTCTTTCTCATGCTGACCCACAGGCTCAAGCTATTTACAATGAACAAAGCTTTTCCCCATGCCACAAAGCCTTAAATGCTTGGGACAGAATTCAAGAATCAGAAAAATAAATTGAATCATATACCAGGGTTAAACAGGGTCAGAGAGAACCCTTTAGTGACTTTTTACAAAGATTAACTAAGGCTGTACAAACAGGAGTAACAGACCCAGATGCTAGATGAGAAAGCCTTTGATAATAAGGAAACTCACAGCATTAAACCGAATAAAACAACACCAGCCAAGTGAAAATCCATGTCTGACTAACAGAAAATCTTCCCCCCCAGAAAATGAAATCTGAACCCACTTGCTGCCCTGGTGTCTCTGCTCTGGCTTTTGCTGCCCTGTGTGCTCAGGCCAGCAGCTTTCTGCCTTTTGGTTCAGTGTTTCACCAAATCCTGCTGCACCACAGTTTTTATGCATGCACCGTGCACCGGCGTTCCAGCGTCACCACAGGACTGCACCCGGCCACTGGCATTCTTGGGTTAATTATCTAGCATGTGCTTTTTGAACATAATAGACTCTAGGCAGTAAAATGGCGGCCCCTGCAGTTAGGGGAAGTGGGCACACCATGTGGGGGACTCTAAATGCAATCCACAAATGTAGTGGGCAAGGCCTGGGGGGATTCTTCTAACCAAATTCCCCTGCCACTGAACTGGGCGAGATGGTGCATGCCTTTAGTCCCAGCACCTAAGAGGCAGATTTCAGTAGATCTCTGAGCTCTGGGCCAGCCTGGTCTACAGAGTGAGTTCTAGGACAGCCAGAGTGATACAAAGAAATCTTGGGGGGGAGGAAAAAGCCCACTCACTGGTCCTAGAAGGAAAGCACGGACATCATTGTGTGTGCACTGAGAGCGAGTCTGGGTGGGCCATTCGAGGGTCTCAGCTACAGTTTGTATGGATGTAAACAAATATATTTTCTGAGATGCAGAAGTCCTATTTTGAACATCAAATCAATAAATTCATATTCCTTTAAGAAATGGAAATAGTCTCTACTTGGCTGGATTGTCTTCATTTGTGTCTTAGCTTCTGAGAAGGAAATGTCACCTGAGACAAGGAAGGCATTTGAACACACAGATGTGTTTTTTCTGCATCCAGGTATGATGCACAACGTACAAGGGATGGTCCTTGATGCTGGGACCAGATCAGCCCAGGGATGACTGAAGGGCGAGGGGGAGGGGCATAGTCCTTCTGGGAGGGGGAAGGCATCCGGCAAGAACACAGGCAGCTGGTCACATTGTATCACAGTCAAGAACCTGAGAGTGGAGAGAACTGGGACCAGACCATAAAAATTCAAGTGATTCGTAAAAATTCAAGTGATTCGTTTTCTTCAGCAGGGCTACTAAAGGTTTCACAGTCTTCCAAAGCAGCCCACTGGCTGGGGACCAAGTGCTCAGGCCCACGAGCCTGTGGGGACATTTAGCATTCAAATGACCACACATAGCTAGACTTCAGCCATTTTGGTGTGGGCATGTGGTTGTTTGTTTTTTGGTTGTGTTGTCATAGTAGGGATTGAACCAAGGGCTGTGGGCATTCTAGGCATTGAACCAGGTCCCTGTCCTAGAATAAGAATTGTGTGTTGGGGGTTTTGTTTTAATACAGGGTCTCACTATGGATCATTGACTGGCCTCAGACACAAGGATCCACCTGCCTCTGCTGCCTGAGTGCCAATCAAAGCCATGTGCTACCACAGCCACTCTGAATGAGTTTTGAAAAGCTTCAGTGCAAGGATCCCGTTTGTGAAAGCAGAGCATGAAGCAAGGCAGCTCATGGCCCCACCTCTCCAACATAAATCAGCATTGTTGTCAGGACCTGGATAGACCCCTCTTCAGTTCTGGGAGATGAGCTACCTTTTCTCCTTTACCCACACATTTTGCTACCGGGCTATGTTGGTCTGGTGACTGAGAGGTTTGTAAAGGCACAGGTGTACCTCATTGCATTGGAAGGTGTCACAGGGTTCCCAGGGCTGTGAAGAGACATGGTGACCATGGCAAATTTTTTTTCATGTAATTTTTTTTATTGAAAATTTCCACCTCCTCCCTTCCTCCCATTTCCCTCCCCCTCTCCCCCTCC
>LOJH01039060.1:0-14921 GCA_001685095.1 Ellobius talpinus | reverse complement strand
CTCTTGTAGACTAGGCTGGTCTCGAACTCACAAAGATCTGCCTGCCTCTGCCTCCCAAGTTTAGGGCATGAAGGCATGTGCCACTGCAACCAGGTGAAAAAATTTTAAATTACAGTCTTCTACAAGATCTCCTGAGTAATGGGAGATGGTTGAAGGGGAGGGGAGAGGGAGGGAGGAGAGCAGAGAAAAATGTATAGCTCAATAAAATCAATATTTAAAATAAGGGAAAAAATAAATGTAACAGTTAGAAAAAATATACAGTCTCCTATCAGGATCCCAAGGAAACAGTAAAACTAGAGCTCGGCATGATCATGCATGAAGCCTGGGTATGGCTGCAGGGAGAGGGCAGGAAATGCTCATTCTGTTGTTGCAAGTGTGCTTTGATTTGTGATGATTCTTGCTTATGCGTGTTCAAAGTTGTCTTACTGTTGCTTTTGAGACAGTCTCACTCTTACACAAGCTGATCTTAATCTGATTCACTGTAATCCTCCTGCCACAACCTCCTATGTGCTGGGATTATAGGTAAGAGCCACTCTGTCCCACAAGGGGTGTTGATATTAATACCTATCACCTGGGATGGGATTCTACATGGCCGTCACGACTCACTCACTGTTTTATGTCATTCCATGTCATTTAAATATACCGCCTACTGGGAAAACAAGAACCAGATAATAATACAACCCATGTACACAGTGCAGTCACCTTCATTGGTGTAATTGTCAATTTGACTACAGATTAGAGCGCCCCGCTGCCGTATCATTTTTCTCACAGTGACAAAATACTGACAGAGGCAGTTTGTGAGGGAGAAGCTCACTGTGGCTCATGGCTTTTCCTATCCCTGGTAGGACGAAGAAGCCAGGGGGATTTCCGGGCAGCTAGACCCTGTACCGAGGCACCAGTTTTGGAAGGACCATGAAACAAGAGCTAGAACCTGAAGTAGCACCAGGCTACCGTCAGCCCTCAAAGGCCAGCCCCTGTGACCCACACCTCAGCTAGCCTAGGCCCAAAACATCCTTCCAAAAGAGTGCCACCAGCTGGGAGTCAAGTTCCCCAAACATAAGCCTCTGGGAGACATTTCAGGTTTGAAGCAAGCTATTTCCTCCAAGTTACATAAGTTGCTCTTGAAGAGGTTCTATACAATCTTGTGCATAAAACATTGTAAATAATCTAAGATCACTTGAGTGTTTCACAACAGGGCCATAGATCAAAGCCCTCAGAATTGCTTGTTTAGTGACAAGGCCAGCCAGCATCAGCCCAAGCAAGTGTTCTTCCACCATCAGAAGCTGTTGTCTTTGATTTATCAACTCTCTGAATATATGATCTTGGCTGTTGGTTCCTTTTATTCATCTACATCCCAAGTACAAGTTTGATCATCCTGACATTTGCATTTAGCAAAAGACACATTCTCACCTAACCTAAGTAGAATAAAAGACAATTCTCGCCTTTAAAAGTCCCTGAAATCGGTTTCTGAGGTAAACAGTGTGAAAATGTTAGCCAATTACAAAGGGCTAAAGGAAAGAAAATAATACACAAATTTTAAAAAATCAAATTGTATATAGAGTTGTTACCACAAATTTCAAAACATTCACAATTTTGAAAATAAACATTTTATACCTTTAAAATCCTGAGATTCAAATGCATGCATCACCCAAAATAGCTTTTCCTTGGCAGCATTACACTGTTTGACCTCCCTTCTGGACTCCCAAGCAACACTACCTTTGTCCTCTTTACATGTCCCTGAGAGGATCTGCTGGAGCCTGCAAGGCTGTGCCTCATTCCCAGAAAATGCCCTAGAGCCACAATAGCGCAGCAGCTCTGTGCTGACTAAACAGGGTCACGTTCCTCGCCCACCACCCGAATCTCACTGCATGATGAATAACACTAGAATCAACAGAGGGCTGGGCCCTTTGCGCCAACGCATAAAACATCCCAGATGCCTCTAATGACAGGAGATCGGCAAAGCGCCAGAACTTTCACAAATCGCTTCCTTGATAGGAAATCTCTCGAAGCACAGAGTAAAAATGGACAGATTGGAAGTTATGACATGCTCACCACTTGGTCCCTGTCTGTGAAACAAAAGGCCTTCTGGTATCCTTTTTCCCTTTGTAGGGGCCCAAACCATTACTATCAGTGATTTACTTCACCTTTGCATCCAAACCAGCTCAAATATTGTGGGATTCCAGAACTGTGGTCTCTATGCCACTTAGCTGACAGAGTTATTATAAAGAACCAATGAATGACCAAATTTGATTTTCAAATACCCCACTGTTGACGACTGGCCTCTTCTCCCCTTTCTGTCTTTGTCTTTCTCTGATTTGGAGAGAAGCTCTTGCTCAGAACAACAGGTAGACCTCAAACTACACATATAGCTCAATTTGAGCTTACAGAAATCCTCCTGCCTCAACCTTACTGCTGGGATTACAGGCATGAGCTGCTACAGCTGGCCAATTTTAACTTCTAATGTGCTTAATGGGCAGAGGAACACACCAAAAAAAAGAGAGAGAGAATGGATTTGTGTTATCAAAGGCTATTACTAATACTCAATTAATCCCAAAAAATTTTAGCACCATCAATTCAAGCTTGCAGCCTACTCCATCTGTAAAAATGCAAATCCCAAAATGCTGCACCCTCAAAAATGTACCTGAAATCATGAATTTGACTTCAAAATCCTAACAACTTCTCTAAATAAATTCAAAACCATTTGTTTTAAATGCTGGAAATGTGTTCTCAGACTTAACAAATCCCAGGGCTGCATTTTTTTTAGTATTCTGTATGAATGGAGTCCTTATACAGTTTGACAAAACATGTAACAGCGTACTTGGAAGGTGAGAATCCCTTCTGAACAGTGCACCTTCCAAAACAGACTGCATTTCAAAAAGAAAATATGGAAAAGGACAGTGAACTAGAGGTGGAAATACACTGGAGAGAGAAAATTTGTCCCAAATAGGATGTTAAGGGGAAAGTGAGTGTATTTCCTTTCAGATCACCTGAGTTAACTATTTTTCTGTGAAATGATGGTACAGCTCACACTTTCCTAGCTGGAAAAACAGTTCATAGGGTAGACATTATCACAGCAAAAGTGAATCTACAAAAGAGAGAAAACAGAAAAGTGTGGGGGCTGTGGGACGGGTCAGGGAGGAAGTGCCTGACACACAAACATGAAGGGCTAACCTCAGATCTCCAGCACCATATAAGCTGGGCATGATGTGGTACAATAGACATCTGTTACCCTAGTGCTGGACCAGAGACAGGGAGATCCCCAGAGCTCTGTGGTCAGCACTCTGGCCAACTGGTGAGCTCTGGGCTCAGGGAGGAAGACGTTGAAAAAAAAAGCATGGAGAGAGCAATAGAGCAATACACCCATGTACAACCCATGGTCAATCTCTGGCTTTTCCACATAAGCACATGTGTACATGTACCAGCATGCACATGTGCATACACACAAGCATGCATTCATGCACTATATGTAAGCATTTATGCAGAGATAAAGTCTGGTAGCATACAACCCACAAAAAACATCAACATTTTAAACATACCTCTTTTCCCCTATAGACATTCCTTTCTGCTACTTTCAGCTTCACTCTCTTAAAGCACGATAAAAAATCCAGAGTATCTAAATGCTCTCTGGAGACGGAGAATGACACATCTTAGGATGTAGGATGTATATAGGATGACACATAGGATCAAGAGCTAGGACAAAGGCACTGGACAAAGCCAGGCTTTGCTCAGAAATTTTGCAGCCATCCACCGAGTCACAGAGAGCAGAGAGAGTGGCCGAAGGACAGAAAACACAGATGTCATCCTCTTAGCAAGCGGCAACTGGGAACAAAATAACAAGGCAGGGACACCAGGCTGCTTCTCGGACATTTCACTCTGCTATCACGCCCATCCCTTTTCACAGGTGAGAAAGTGAACTCAATGGTTCCCATAATTACCCTGACTACTGTTGATTTGATCGGTCTGGGAAGCACGGCATATCCAGTGAGCCCAGAATGGAAGGGTCCGTGTTATTTTCCCATTAGCAGCTCAATTTCCTGTTTTTCTAGACTATTTGAACTGACACACAGTCGCAACAACTGTTAAAACGCTGGCTCTGACCACCACTGCTCCCCCTGGGCTCATCTAGTACTTCCAGACTTCTGTTTCTGCAGAAATAATAGCATGTGTTCGTGTGCACGCAGACAGTAGACAGATGGAAATCCTCCAGGACTGGCCATAAATTCCTCACCTAGGATTGAGGATCTTAACTTCTTCCTTAGAAATAGATCTTGTCATACAGATAGAAGCTATGGCATTAGGCCATCAACGGAAATGGTGTGGCTTTAGCAGATACACCCAAAGGCGGTCAGTTACTTGATGTTTGTGAGGGTTCATCTCAATTGTCAGCTTGATAAACTGTAGAGTCACCTGGAAGAGGAGCCTCTGGGCATGCCTGAAGGATAATCTTGATTAACTGAGGTGTACCACGAGGGTGGTGCCATTCCACGGACTGACCTCCTGCAGAGTCAAAGTGAGAAAGAGAGCTGGGCGAGCTTCTGTCCCTCTCTGTTCTCCAGCTGTAAATGATGGCTCCTTTTGTCTTGACTTTCCCACCACGGATGGGCTGTACCGATGAGCCCTAAGCCAGAATGAACCCCTTCTCCCCTAAATTGCTTTCATCAGAGTATTTCATCACATCAACAGCGAAAAGAAACTTAGACAGACAGCATCAAGCTTTCAAACTAACCGCACTGGGAACACTGTTTTTCCACCATGGTGCCAGCACACTATAAGATAAACTTAGCAGTGCTGGCACTTTAAAGTCCATCTACACACAAGATCAGAGTCATTATGAACAGCCATATCGTGAACCCAAGCTATTATAACTCAAGTTCATGTTCAATAATATCTTAAAATCTTTTCCAAACATCAAATTTTTTTGAATAGGGAATTCTTATATTCTTTTAAAATAATCACTATTAATCATGTCCAAATGACATGTTTTCTACAAATCTGGGGAAATTATAACGAATAACCATGTCATTTTATCCCATACTTTGAAAACAATACAGGATTACGGTCCGATTTAAAGCAATACAGGGTAAATATAGGAAATTCAAATTAGGTACTCAGGTCGTAGCCAGGACCTTTATTCTCACAGCCTGGAGGCCACACATGTGAAAGGCTTCATGGGGCTCCACATTTTCTATACAATAAACAAGGTGGAGAAATTGACCCAAATTTGTAGTTCAGTAGCATTTCCCCTATCACATTCCTACAACACGCCTATGAGTTTGCTTCCTGAGGAAGCATACTATCATGTAAAGACATGGAAATAATCAAAATATCACCTACAGTGAAGAGCAAGACACAATTTACTGTCTGGAAGCCATAGCGACTTTGGTTCTTGAAAAGAGGTCTTTACTACCTAAAGTCCACTCACATGGATCTGTCTTTACATTCTTTACTGTCTCAAACCTGAGACCACCACCCCCTTTGATGCACTCTCGAAGATACTTCAGAATTCACTTCCAGTTTCCAGATGTTTGAAATCCATCCCTAAATCTTTAAATTGATGGGCAGCATTGTGAATTCAGTCTGTGAAAAACTAGCAACCCCAGCTCATGCCTCACATTTCCTAAGGACCAACCAACCATTGAAGAGCCTTTTCCAAAGCAGGCATTCCTCAGATAGGGACCTTGTATGCAAAACTGGAGCCCCCTTGGCCCTTTATAAATAGTCCTGGGAAACTTCATTCTCCCATACTTTTAGTTTGTTTTTATTACAACAGATGGGGAAAAAATTTAGCAAAGCAGTGTCATGAAATAAAAAAAGTCTCATAGCTATCATACTAAAGTTGGAACACTGAAAGGCCCAAGGCTAAGAAATATCTTTAACAAAAATAAAAAAAATTGCTGGAAATTATAAAGACAGTTTGAATTAACTCCTAAAATAAGTACAGAGTCAAAAACGCTAGACAGGGGCTGGTGAGATGGCTCAGCTGAAAAGGTGACTGCCACCAAGACCAGCATTGTGAGTTCAATTCCTGGAATTGCAAACAGTGGGGGTCGGGGGGCAAACCTCTGACTCCACATACACACACACACACACACACACACACACACGCACACACGCACAAAATGTAAAATAAATTAGAAAAAAACTAGATACCGTGTCCATTTGTTCCTGGGCATTTACATCTGAAAACCGTACCACATCTGCCATTATTTGTGAAGCTTTCCCTAGCACAGGCATCTAAAAGACCAGCCAATATAAGATAATGAATATTAATCCAATATTCTCTAAATGTTAAAATTCAAATCCATTTGCCAAGAGCCAAGTCTAGTCTTCATTTGAAAAGGAAAATCAATTTACTATTCTGCAAAACCTCTGATATATGATATATTTTCTTTTATGAATGTATAAATCATTTAGAGCCAAATGACATTTGTGTTCAGTATTTAAAAGTAAATACTTTTTTCAATTAAAAAGAAAAATCAATACTTCATGTTTTCACTTCATAGGTGAGACCGGGGGATCAACTAACTTTTCCAAGGAGCATCTGAATGTGCATATGTTTTCAGCTCTGCAGGCAACAAGATCATAATCTGGTCTGCTCAACTGCAGTGTGAACACAGTATGTGAAACCATGGGTGCCAGCCAGTTCAGCTTCTCCAAAACACTGGAAGAGAACAAGGAATTAATATCCAAATACCTAGGATCAAAGAAGAATTTTTTTACTTGAACAGACTAATTCTCCCAAGAAGATACATAACTGAAAGCTACATGACATCACTAACCAGTATAAATTATAAATCAAACACAGAATGAGACACACTGTCATACCACTAGGTTGGCTACTGTTGGCATGAGGCATGACCAGAAAATTATACTTGTTGAGAAAGTGAAGAAATTAGAAGCTCTATCTACTGTTAATCGGAATGTAAAATTATAAAACACTATGAAAATTCCTCAAAAAATTAAAAAGAGGTAGACATGGCAACACATGCTTGGAAACCCAGTAAATGGAGGCAGATAACAGCTCTGGCTGCATAGCAAGTTTCAAAAAGCCAAAGCTATGGAGCAAGACCCTGTCTCCAAACAATCAAAAGGCATTTAAAGACTGCAGCCATGGTAGCAACACACCTACGTTGGGAAGCTGAAGCAAAGCTTGAGTTCCAGGTTAATTTGGACCACATAGTGAGGTCCTATCTTGAAGGAAAGAGGGGGGAGGGAGAGAGGAAGGGAGAGAGGAAGGGAGAGAGGGCTAACGGGCTGAGGGGCAGATGGTATGAGACACCAATTCCACTTCTCACCACCTATCTAAAGGCTGAAAGCTGGATCTCTAAGTGCTAACTGTACACTCCCATTTATAACATCACTACTCCCAGTAACTAAAATATGGAAGAAACCAAGCATCCACAGATGGATGACTGGATCTTTACATACAAACATATTATTGACCAACACAAAGGGATGAAGTGGTCATACATGATACAACATGCAAACACTGAAGCCATGTGAAACAAGCAGGTCACAAAAGACCATCAGATCCCACTTATGAGAGACGGTCATTAGGGTCAAAATCACAGGCAAAAAACAGAATGGTTGCTGGGAGCCTCGAAAGGGGGAAGTAGATCACTCTTGGTTAACAAAAATAAACTTTAACAAATATGGAGGTGGGGGTGATGACTACAATATGCTTAATACAACTGAACATACACATCCAGACATCTAAGACAGTAAATGTTATGCCGTGGTTATTGTTTACTGTAATTTTAAAAATGAAAAAAAGAGACCTGTCTTGACCTATATATATAGGTCACCATTTGTCAGGCCACAGTCTACAAACCCATGCGGTAGGTATGGTATCTTAAGTTCTAAGAATAAACAGAACGTTAAGTTGGCACCAAAGTACTGATGGTATCTAATATCATGTTTCGTTTTTTCCTACACGGTACATACAGATAATTTCTTCAGCAAAGTAGTTACAGTCAGGAGCCAATTTCCCAATGCCCCCCCGTCCAAATCGTTTCATATAAAAATAAGAACTAGTGAGGATTTGACAAATTAAATGATAAGAAGTCTTAAGAAGCTGGGCGGTGGTGGCACACCTTTAATCCCAGCAGTTATGAGGCAGAGACAGGTGGATCTCTGAGTTGGAGGCCAGCCTGGTCTACAGAGTGAGTTCCAGGACAGCAGAGCTATACAGAGAAACCCTATCTTGGAGGGGAAAAGTGTAGGGTGGGGTATACTGATGCTTGGTTAGCACTGCTATGTAAATATATGCTACAAAATTGTTCCTGTTTCCTGCTTACCTCACTCAGAGGAAATTAAGATTTTTGAGGGAGAAACTGAGTATTGTTTTACTACACAATTTCTTGCTTCTCATTTGGTAAGCTCTTACTTTTGAAATTTTGCTGCAAATAAACTTCACAGCCACATGACAGACATAAACACCTTGTCAAACAACCAAGGATTGCCATTTACTAGGAGAAGCTTTACTGTGAGTTTGGAAACATAATTTACCAAAAATAGTTTACTGTGGGCTTCAACACAGCCCAAGTATTTAACCTCCTTTCCAACGGTACATACTTTTATAATCATTGGAATGTGTAGTATTTTTTAAATATATAAAATATAGATATTGTTTTGAAAAGAACTATGAGAATGAACTTTGAGACCACATGAAATAAAAACCACTTTGAGCCAGGTGGTAGTGCACGCCTTTACTCCCAGTACTTAGAGAGGCCAAGACAGGCTGATCACTGTGAGTTCAAGGCCAGCCTGGTCTACAAGAGGTAATTCCAGGACAAGCTCCAAAGCTACAGAGAAACCCTGTCTTGCAAAAACAAACAAACAAACAAACACCTCTTTGAGTCATTAATCGTAACACCAGAACTAATAAATGACACAGTTGTAAACTCAGTGTGTTATGCTAACTGTTCAAAGACACAGCTTTGGAAACAGATTTTGCTTCCAATATTACCATGTCTACTGGTGTTCTGTGATCATAGATGTTAATTCAGCAAGTATAAGATGAAGTTAATACACTTTCTCAAAAAGAACAGGCAGGCAGTGATGGCGCATGCCTTTAATCCCAGCACTAGGGAGCCAGAGGCAGACGGATCTAGCTAGCTCCATGACAGACAAAGCTTACACAGAGAAACCTTGTCTCAAGAAACCAAAAGAAAAAAAAAACGAACCATTTTAAAAGTAAAGAATACTATACATAATGCGAATAGAATCTTTAGAAACTCAAAATCAAGCTTAGTTCTTTTTTTTAAAGATTTATTTATTTATTACATATACAATGTTATGCCTGCATGCCAGAAGATGGCATCAGATCTTATTAAAGATGGTTGTGAGCCACCATGTGGGTGCTGGGAATTGAATTCAGTACCTCTGGAAGAACAGCTAGTGCTCTTAACCTCTGAGCCACCTCTCCAGCCCCTCAAGCTTAGTTCTTTAAAAAAATAAAATAGCAGTGCTCCCCTCCCAACATCAGCTGTTGATGTCAACCAATCACTCAAAGCCAACACCATGCCCTTGGCCTAGACCAAGCCAATCAAACCAGAACAGGTAGGTGTGTGAGGAAGCGTTGGTTTTGAAGTTACCTGAGTGATTCTTCTGTTGAAACTTTAGGGTAAATATTCAACAGTCAAATTTTAGAACCAAGAACACACCCAAGCAGAGGCAGAAGAAAGCAGTAAGTTTTTCCTTCATTGTCCCCAACCCTCCAATTAATGCCACTGCAACAAAGCCAGGAAAGTCAAACGTGAGTCTGTGAACCCCTGTCTATTCCAGACTTGCCTCAGAATCACAACAGTAAGATCCTTCAAAGCAAGGTCAACTAAGACTCTGACATTTACATTTTGAAAAGTCAAAAATGAAAAAAATAATTAAATAAAAGCTTATCTGGGCAAGTAAAGAATGCCAGCCTAAGCACATGATTCCAAAGATAAAGTCTCAAACTGAGGTCAGCAATCATATGCTGCCTTTTCTCAGTGACTAACGCCACGGTCCTGAGTACCCAGACACAAAGCTTGGATGCCTTTCCTCCAAGGGAATAAGCACACTCTTCTTTATGGGGATCATGTGCCAAGGCTCCCATGGATGTCCGAAACAGGAGCTGGTTCTAAACCCTCACGATACTACATTTCCCTATACACACCCCTACCTCAGAGAGCTTAATTTATAAAGCAGGAACGGTCAGATGCTAGTACCAATGATGAGAACACGGGGCATTACTATAATAAAGGTTGTGGGAGGGGAATGTCTCTTTTAAATCGCCTGTACTTTCAATTCAAGAGAGCCCTTAACTTATTTGTGGCATATCTAAATCTTCAGCTTCATAAATCCTGGAACATTGGGACCATTATTAAGTAAAATGAGTGTTTCTTCCTAGTTTATTATTATTATTATTATTATTGTTATTATTATTATTATTGACCATGTCTCACTCTGTAGGCCAGAATGGCTGGCAGGAACTCATGACAATCATCCTGCCTCAACTTCCCCAGTCCTGGAATAACAAGCACTAAGACACCCAGCAAATAATGGTTTCTTGACCCTAAAACACTATTGTGTTTTATCGGCTTATGTGATAGCCAAGTGATCAATGGTAGCCAGCAGAGACAAAGCATGTGTAAACAAACTCACCTGCTGGGTTGGTAAGACGGAATAACTCCAGATGGCATAATATGTCATCATGCTACTCAGAAAGAAATGTGACTTAACATTTACGAACCGTTTCTTTCTGGAATGCTCTATGTAATATTCTGCACCCATTACTGAGCACAAGAAACTTTAACTACTAACACTGTCTGTCCAGAGTAGAAAGGAAAATCATGTTTGGTTACTACCCTCACCTCTAAAATCTTTCAACTCTCCAACCAGTGTCTCAACAGTGCTTGTCACTTCAAAGACACACCAACCAACCCAGCATTTCCAATCAAGAAAACTAGTAAGTAATAATAATATTCATGTCACAGTACAAATTAAACCAGCTCACTTTCATCTCTGTGAAAACCTATAGAATAGACACAGAGAGATGATAGATGCCAGATAACGAACATACATATGTGGATACATATTATGTGACACCTATGAATATTCAGAAGGAAAATTACTTAGAGGAATTCACAATGCTAAAGTTTGAGCAGAGATTTGAGAACTGGACAGCTCCTACAATCAGAGCAGGGTCTGAAAACATTCACTATGGAGATGACAGCACACTGCTTATAGAAATCAACTCAGCTGAGTCAATCAGCAGAGAGCTGGTTAAAGCATAACTAGTTGTTGTCTACAGCTTAAACCCTTAACTAACCACAAGGCTCAAATACTCTGATTACATTCTGTATTGGGTTGGTCTGTTGGAACTAGTGCCAGAACTGTGTTCAAATCAATTGCTTTTTGCAATTTTGCTTTAAAATCGTGTGTGTGTGTGTTTAAACCATGTAAGTAACATGCAAACTGTAACCTAGTATCGTAGTACACACAAAGGCAGAATTTCCAAGAGGTTGATGCAGGAAGATCCAGAGTTTGATGTCAGCCTCCACTTAGCAGGGCTCATCTCAAGACAAACAAACCCATGGGAAAAATAAACATTTAATCTCAAAGTAAAATCAAAGCTGTTGAAATTCAGAAGCTCTCAAGTCTAAACTCAGCAGCATTTTCAAAGTCAAAAAGCCAAGCCTACAAGACATACAGCCAATGACCAGTGGAGTGGCTACTTACACAGTAATGAGAAAGAGAACTAAGAAATTGATGAGGGACTACAGAGGTGAGCCAGAAGCCAGGGTAAAATGTACTGGGTGTGGTCACTAGGGCAAAGAGCCCTTGAGGACCAGCAGGTGGTCACAAGGCAATCACAACTTCTAAGCAGGTGGCTCCCATCTCTCCTAGGTATTTCACCATGCTATGCTGTGTGTTAAATCTATGAAAACACTGAGGAAAAAACCTTAAACTACCATAACTTTTATTGAGACATGCAATATCACAATTATTAATGCTTCAAAAGAAGCAGTAGTAGCCAAGGGGCTACGTTTTGTTTTCCTAAATTAATGCTACGAGTGCTAATACATAACAAAATCAATATGAGCTGGAAGAGGGAGACCAACCAACTTTACTGTAAATATTGTACTGGAAGTCCATCTTAAGTTACAATCAAATAATGCCTGTGACTAGGTACTTCACGAAGAAAAGAGCTGCGTTTAGGTCCAGCTGTAGAGGCTAAAGCCTGAGTGCAGGCAGCCCTATCTGTCCATCAGGTGAGGGCTTGCTGGCTGCACCAGACAGTACAGGTACCACAGCAGGAGACCATGAGAAATGGAGCAAAAGGAAGTAGAGAAAACCAGGCTCACTTTACAACAGTACTCTCTACCCGCAACCAACCCCTTCCATTAATCTTCCCTCATCACCTATTAACGGTACCACCTCCAATTCTGTTTTATTGGGAGGGTCGTTTCCAAACAAGGCACCTCTATCAGAAAACCATATCTAAACTATAGCTCTCGGCTAATGATTCAACACTGATGGTTTGTTAAAACGTAGGGTTTTTTTTTCCTTTTAAGATCTTACCATGGTCAGGAGACTATTCAAATCAGTGAGCACAATGAAGGGTCACCTCAAACTTCAGGTTTTCCTAATTGGCTCAGGAACTTGAACAGAGGGTTTCCTCTGGTCCCCTTTGTAAAATAGTAGCTGCGTTGATTTGTCTTTCAAATAACCTGTTACAACAGCGTGCACCTTGGGAAATTACAGACAACAGAGAACCTCTTTTAAGTAGGCCTCACCAGCTATTAGGCTATTGAGTCATAATATAATTAGTTATACAGTAAGAAACCTACCTTCAAACCAATAATTATATTAAAATTGCACCCTACCACCTCCTAAATACTCTTTATTTCTCTACAATTTAAACCTTTTAATGGTGTGTGTGTGTGTATATATGTATATATATATGAAAAATCCAAAGTTAAGACGGAATAACCAACAAATATAACAAGCACTTAAAATTACGTGCCAATAGACAAGTAAGTAGAAGGCAGGCCGCTAGGAACTCATTTTTAAAAGGATGCTATTAGGTATTATTGTAGCTCATGTATTGGTGCACTTTTCCAGATGTCTTAAGTTTGGAAGGTTAAGGCAAAGGTTCTTTAAAATATTTTCTTCGGTAGGTGTGCTGGTGGATGCCTGTAATCTCAGTACTTGGGAGACAGAGACAGGAATTCAAACTCTAGATAAGGTTCCAGACCAGCATGGGCTAAAGAGTATCTGACTCAAAAATAAAGAAATATGTAAGTTTTAGAAACAACAAAACGTTTCACTGAGACATTATATGCATACTCCTAAAGAACCCATAAAGTTTAGCCTCCAAGGTCTCAAGTGTACCTTTAATATTCCCTAGAATACCTGGGCTGTTCTATATTCTAGGCTTGTCACTAGGAAGCTCTTTCTGTACATTTCTTCATCACGGAGCTATCTGAACTCACCCATTTTACTTCAAAGCACATCATGATTCCGAGCATTCGTAAGTGCATTTTGTTCATTTTGTACTTTTTAGAAGTAATCTATTACCAAAGGCACCAACGCAACTCTCCGTTACTTTGTGAGGGTTGAAGTCTTGTGAAAGGCAGTTAACTTATTATTAACTTACACAAATCTCCAGCTGTTTCCAGGTCTTGTTCTAGGCTCGACCTAGCAACACATTGAAAGGGTATATGGAAGGATACACACTAGGATCTAAACAATGGGAAAAAAAAAACCAAGGCAGAAAGAAAAAAAAGTGGAGATCTACAGCAAAAGAGACAGTAGCATGGAGAATGTCAAAATTTAGAGAAAAAAATAAACCGAATTCAGACACTGCATGTTTCCTCTACGTAAGAATTACACTAAATATCTGTTAGATTAGTCATGTGGCCTTGAGAGTCTTCCACGTTTCCTCTAGACAACTGCCAATGCTCGCACGGCCTCTGATGAATAAACATGCTGTGACTTGCTCCTAAGGAAACGCCTGTCATGTTCCAGGGAAAAATGACTTCTTCACTATTAAATCAGGAAGAAAAAATAACTGAACGACTCTCATTCATTGCTTACAAAGTCAACGATTCCCTTATGTTCCTATTTCTGGAATGTCCATACTCTGTTTATGGCATTTCTACGTTCTGATTAACATAGAAAAATAAAAACTGGGTAAGAAGGTGCATGTCGGGATGTCTTCAACTAGGACGGTCAACTAGCTTGACCGTTTACCAAGACAAAGGTTACTCTCAAGTTCTCCTAGGCCCTTGCAGGACTACCTGTTCTCACTACTGTTTACCCAAAAGTTTAACAGGGTGATTTCTAGCATATTTGGCAGGCAGGCATGCTTCATTTAATATTAACTCACCATGTGACATCCCCTTCCCCTCCAATCGCTCCTCAGACACGTGACGATAAAAAAAAGTATAGCTGTTTGCCAATGCGACTTTGCGCTTGGTTTTGGCATCACCAATTGGCCAGAGGCACACACACACACCCGGTCAGAGGCAAGCACCCCGCCTGCTCCCGGAACTGTCAAGCCAAGCCGGGCTGACAGCTGGCACACCTTGCAGCGCCCTCCGTGGGCTTTCAGGAAACCCCTTCCTTGTAATCACCTTGACAGTATTGATCCTCCTGGGCCTGAGCACTCGGCCAGTGGAACTTTTCCTTCCTTTCCTGGAGCGCACATACAGGTGTCGCTCCCCCGGCTCCAGAGTCTCAACAAGGAACCCTTTGTTACCACTTTTGCTCCCGGACTCCTCACCCAACGCCTGGCATTCGCATGGCCTTTTGCCACCCCGGTCGCAAAGCCTGCCCAAACCACCGAACCCCCACCCCGGGGACACCCGGGAGGACGCAGTCTCCCGCCGCGAATGGGTCGGCCCGAAAGCCAGGCGACCCCGTGGGGAGAGCGCTGC